>JAZDUA010000445.1:320000-372500 GCA_038098605.1 Gryllus longicercus
GCTAACTAAAGAAGAATCATTTGCATCTTACCGAACGCGGTGACTTGGGGCTGTTTTTGACTAAATTCGAAACTGCTACATACAAACTTGTTAAAAATCATATTCATCCTTCAGAATCCTTTTTTTGAAATTTTAAATCGTTTTTATTTAAAAAATCGAATAAAAGTTTTTCCAAATATTATAAAGTTCCGTTTTAATTACTCCTTTTGCATTTCAAACGATACTTTAATTTAACTAATTAGAGTATCGTTTAAAATGTACATTTGAACTCAAGACAGGATAAGATTAGCATAGCACGCTATAATTAAATTAAATAATTAAATTAAAGTAATGCTTGCTGTTGTAGTTTTTAAGATGTAAAATAAAAAAAAATAGGGGCGCTAGAAAATAATTGATTCCCAAAGTGGAATTATGAATATTATTTTTGTGTGTTTTGTTATTATTATTTTCTATCCTGTGATATTTACTTGTGAATATCTTAATCGTATGTCAACTTTAAAACAAAATTTTAAAATATACTTTTGTAAAAAGAAGTAGAATAACAAATATATAATATCAATGTATTAAATATTATCAGAGAAATTATGTTTTTATAGATGTTTGTGTTTAAGCTGATATAAATAACTGTTTTGTGTTGGTTTGTATGATTTGTTCAACTTTACAGTTTTTATTCTATGTTCTGTGTGTTTCACACAAATTTGTAATATATGAATCTTTTAAACAAATCGCATTGAATGGAAAATTTTTTGTTTGCAATAAATCGACAATTTCATGTAAATATATGTCAGTTATCTCTGTATTTTTTGTCTCATTTTTACTTTCTCACTGTAATGCTGCGGGAAAAAGTCGTGAATTTTCGACAGAAAAACGTGGTGACGAAAAAGTTGATAAATCTCGTCTCTATAATTAGTATATTAATTCTTGTCAGTATTCCTGTTTCGTGGGCCCTTGATACCGAAAAATCGATTGACGGCAAAACATGTCTGTCTGTCTGTGCGTCCGTCCGTCTGTGAACATCGTAAACAGGACAAACCTCCAATCTTTCGAAAATTGCAAATATTTGTAATTTTTTTGCCGTCTACCTAAAACTATGAATTTTTGTTGTTTTAAATGAAATCTGTTGATGCCAACCTGGATGGCCGAGATAGTGAGCGTGTACCGACTGAGCACTTCGGTCCAAAAGGTCGCGGGTTCGTCTCGCATTGGGCGTGGTTGTTTGTTCCTTGTCTCTCATGTACACTGGTGTTTGTGAAAATTGCAACACCATGGAGGAGACATACTATTACAATGAATTTTATTCCACAGATTAGGAAAATCACAATATACAAATGATTTGAATTACAGAACTGCACCTGCATTTTGACCTTCAATATTTAGTACGGTGTGAAGCCGCCACGCCGTACCATCAGAGCCTTTAGACGTAGTGGCATGGATTCAAAGAGAGACTGGATATGCTGCTGGGGGAACACATGTACACGCGGTTTCTATGCGTGACTAGCATCGACAGTGGCTGCAAGAGGACCAGAACGAACACATTGCTGACCAATTATATCCCAGCCAAATTCGATGGGCGACATGTCAGGCGAACGTTCAGGCCAGGGAAGCAGTGGTACCTGTTCCTCTTCGCAGAATGCTTGCTCATTCCTCGCCACATGCGGTCGGGCATTGGAATGATGCAATATTTCATGTGGCCTCAGCCTTGCAGGATGGACAGTACCTTGGGGTCTTAAACCTCCCTGATGTCGGGGTTGCTGTTCAGATTGCCCTTAATACGTACGAGGCGAGATCATACATTGTAGCCAATGGCGCCCAAACCGTACTTGGCATTTGTCCGCTATGGTGCGAAACAATCCAAATTGGCACATTGCGATCATCACAGTAGCGTCGAACACGTACGCGGCCTTCGTTGTAGCACAAATTGAAGGGGACTCGCCCGAAAACACTTCAGTTTGGCGTTCAGTGCACCAGTGAACACGTTCACGTGCATATTGCTTTCTGAGGCGTTGGTGGTTGCTGGTCAACTGAATCTGACACAGTGGTATGCGTGCCACCAGTTCCAGCCCTCAGCCGACGACGTCGAACTATCGCTGCAGACATGACCAGTGGCGTAGCTACCTATTAGGCTGCAAGGCGGGGCCTGCCCAAACATTTAATGAAAAACAAAAACAGTTCATAGAGAAGAGTGAGAAATTTTCAATTCACAATTACCACGATTCACGTAGGTTTTGTGTGTTTATCTTCCCGCTTAATTACGAACTTACCCGTCTTAGGAGGAAGACTCTGACGTTCAGAGCCTTCAACGCATGCGCAGTACGTGTACTCGCGAGACGCAGAAATGCTGTTACTGCAGTCGGCTACAGCGAGCCGCAGATGAGCCTTCGGGAATCCTAGAGTTCGTTTGTGGCCTGTGGCGGGCCCAAGTTCCAACACCAACACGGCAAAACAGCGGATCGCAAGAAGTGCAATAAAATGACGGTGCCGTTAATATTCAATTCGTTAACTCTCATTTTCATGGAGCAATAACCTAATAGTTGGTGTGAATATTCATTCTTGGAATTTGATTATAAATGAATGTAATGATTTGTGGTTATCTTATTTATTATAAAAATGTAAATATGTTTAAGCGACTCGTGTGAGTGAAATGAACAATAGAGTGCGAAATAAATTAATTTATAATAACATATACTAAACTGGTTGTCAACGCATCAGTTCTTAAAATTAACTTTTTCATGACAGTAAAATGAGTATTTCTTCAACATCATTAAGAAAAGTGTCCTGGCCCGAAAATCATTGGCCGCCTACTCAAATGGCATTCCGTTCTGGTTACCGTGACTTCCCACTACAATAGTTTGCCGCAGAAACGTGTTGGCAAGTAGAGAGATCTAAGATAAGCTCTTACTTAGTATTCGTAGATCGCACTGAATCACACTAGATATTACTAAATATGTGGTATAAGGCAGTTCTAGAAATCGAAGATTTTTGTGTTTCGTCCTGATAGGTGTGAAATGAATTACTTCTTTGTGTTTGGCGCAAATTAGCATTACCTCAGCAGTAGCTTAGCAATAAACGTTACTATTTATTGAATGAAATATCGTTTTATCGCAATATAACAATCTCGCAAATATTTTGGCGCCAACTTCTTTCATGTAAGCTGTCTTCTAGAAGTTCAAACTAAAAGACCTACTCCAAATCTTACTTTAAAAAGGCAGATGGAGGAAAAATACCCTTCCCCGCCTAAAAAGCAGGTGTGGTACAAAGCAGTGATTGACTGGTTGTGTAAAAAGAAAGTGTCTTGCTTCTATTTTGTCTTATTTTTAAGAAATTACTTTGGGGGAACGAAGTAGGAATAGGCGACGAAAGGGTAAAAACAATCATCGCACAGAATAAAAAAAGCTGAAGTGTTTAATTAAACATCAGTTACTACCGAAAAATTTTAAGAATTGGACAACAAGAATTGACCATGCTACACCAGAAGCATGGTTACAATTCCTTCTGGGTGTTGCAATTTTTCCAAACCCCAGTGTGTGTGTCGCGGAAGATTTCGCGTTCTGCTGATCCCAGATCGGCGATATTGACGGTAATTTTTATTTTGCGGCAATAAAAACGAATACGTGTATGTATTTGTAGAATATTGTAATACCATAGTGTTTAATAATTACTATCATATATTGTTCGATCGATTTGTTTTCCAACGCTATAAGTATCGTATTATTGGTTGACGTTTAAATACAGAACGGTCAAAAGTCTTTCAGCTGGGATTGTCTCCCCACTTCACCATCCTTTATGCGGAAATGGCAATATCGAGGTTTGAAAAGGGACGGCGCCTTCGCCCTGGTCCGTTACGCAAAAAAGGAGCGTGATATGAAACATGAAATGCAGTGGGGGAAGAAAATAAATACTGAAAAGTAAAAATCATTTGAAATAAACAGTATATTTACTTTCCATAATTATTTATTACATCATGTGTTGAAAATGTTTGCCTGAATTTTGAAGGTAAAGCGTTACCCTTTTACAATTATTAACGAAAACTTTTTTTAAAGTTTCGTGAGATATGGACATTTCATACAAACATGTTGAGCCTTTCAATTCCTCAATGGTCTTGGGACGAGTGTTATAGACATTTTCTTTAGCCGCACCCCAGGAAAATAAATCAGGTGTGAGATATGGTGAACTCGGCGGCCATTACCCTTTCGAAATTCTGCGTGAAACTAATCATCCGTGAACTTACTTGCTCGAAACATTTTTAACCAAATATACACGGTCTTCCAGGGTCAGCATTGTAACAGCTATTATCTGGCTCGCAACAAATAACTTGTACGTAGTAAAACTGAATGTGTCAATCGGATACGAAGATGCGATCACGTATTTTTAATTGAACTACTGCTTCCTTGCAGCGAGCCCTCTTGCTGATTAAGTGCGCATTGTTGCCATTTCCGCATAAAGGATGGTGGAGTATGAAGACAGTCACTGCTAAGAGACTCTTTGAACGCTCTGTATTTTACTTTCTTGCATTGTGCTTATTCCCCGCGCCATTTGTTGTACAATTTGAAATGAGTTTTACAAAAATGATTTCGGAGAGAAATTGTGGTATAAATAGTAGTACATGACAGTCACTAATGGCTAAAAAGTACGGACTGTTTTAGCACCAGTAATTCAATATTATGTAACCATTTCCAATAGTGCCAGAAAGTGTGTGCGTTGTAGAACCGCTATTTGCAAATTGTAGGGCGATATCAAATTTGCGTTTCAGGTATTAGTTTTGGAGGTAAAAATTGTACACCTTCGCTTCAAATAGGCGAAACTTGTTTATTTGGAGAATTTTGCTGTATTGATTTATTCGGTTGCATGTATTTTTTGGGTGAGACGGCTACTTTCCCTCATTTTTCGGAAGTAGAGAGGGGGGCCCTACTAGCAGTGCGTGCTACAGGCGGCATGACTCAAGGAACGGGCTGAATGCGTGTTAGACCAACAACACCTAGACATACTACATTCTAGGTGGTGTTGGTTAGGTTGCCAGTGGTTGCACTGTTTGTTTTTTTTTAATTCATGTTTTTCGGAGGATGTCTTGCATATTTGACTGGCGAATATGTAAACTATACATGTCATTCTCGCGAGAATCGAATGACATTTTTATTTAATAATGTTATCTTACTACGTTGCAGTTTTGCATTTTTATTACAAGAATTTCTTCCATTCAGCCTATTTTATACAAAACTTCGTTGTACCTTCAGTTGCTGTTTGAACCGCATTCTGACGTTATGGTTACCCTCGATTTCTTGTGAGCATAACGAATTTCGTTAGTGGCACGGAAATATTAGTGAGATCTTCCAAGGGAAACTGTTTAGGCTCTAAAAATACCCCGGAAGTGAATAGAACAGTTGTAAACTGCATGCGCACATATATTTAATAAAGTAGTTGTTATTTTTCAGAAGTGTCTCTTGATTTATATGTTTAATGACTGTGTTTCAGTAACTCATGGATGCATTGTTGCCACTCTTCGGTTGTTTCTGCCTGATGGTAAAGAGGCGAAGGCCAGGTGAGGTGCATTTAGTTCAGTTCTTAAGGAAACTCATTTACTACCGTGTTTTCTCCTAATATCCCATTTCCTGATGTTAGTATTAACAGTTTTCTTCACTAAACGAATTTTATTCCAAAAGCTTTATTTTTCTTCTGTTGGTTTTTTCATAAGTATAATAACCAGAAAAATGCTTACCATGTGTGATTGTAAGCATTATCGATTGATTTGACTTATTTTCGTCAAACAAAAGTGAAAACCTTGTGACGTATGGGGCAATATAATTTGCGCGCGTTTTCTTGAGCTTCATAATCCTTTTACTATACGTACTTGGAACATGAATAAAAATACCAACAATGTGAGGTTAACATAATTTCAGAAACCAGAAATGTTCAGTCCCGAGTTCTAAAAAACTTACTTCCATCAGTGAACTTATTACAGATTTGATGTTTTAGTACTGCTAACAAAATGCATCCAACACCCTTGACTGAACTCCTACCACATCGAGCAAAAGGAGAGCTCAACAAAAAGTGCGCAGTGACGCTACGTTAATGTCCAGGAGCATAACAAGGGACATTCTCTGCATTTGCTAGATGAGTCAGGGCTACAATGAAAAGTGTGATAGAGATGAGGCTCATTCGCCCAGAAGATAAAGTACATTTTTTGTTACAGGTATATTTCGTAATTTTAATATTATGCTGTAGCAATTCATTAAACATCATTATTACTATTTTCGTTTTTGATTCTGTGTTGCATCTAAATGTACAGAGGCACTTATGCAGGTAACATAATTTTATTTTGCACTTGCACTTGTGTATCGATTTTAATTGTCAATGTGATCTGGCAATGAGTTGTAAGTGTAACTTCAGGGGCGGATATAATTTAAATAAAAACGCATGATTTCGATTTACAAATTAAACATTCGCTTACGTACAAACTTTACTATCCAGAACTGAGGAAAGCCGACAGGATTTAACAAAATGTGTTTGAGTCCTTTCTAGTTTTTTTCTTTGTATTAGATTTCTTTCTCTTTTCTTCTTATTTATTTTTAAATATTTTATTTCTCCTCTTAAGTACTTATTAACTGCGCCGTCTCCAGGCTCATGTAAGCGTTCCATGCCATATTCTATCGTTTCGAACACACTGTAATTGTGCGAAATGTCACAGCGGGCAACGATCACCCGCTTGCCACCTAGAGAGAGACTCCATCAACACGGTTTCCTCTTGCGTCGGCCACACTCCAATACGTGGAAGTTGCCATAGCACCGCTTGTCAAGCGGAATAAGAAAGATGTGCTCTCAGACGCTCTTGGAGAACAGTCGAAGACATTTTCCATACGTACCTCTGGGCGAGACAGGACTGGGGATACAGCGAGAATCAGGATTCCCGTTCGTAACTTAAAGGCTATGGATAGAACGCGCGGTGGTTTTTTCCATACATGTTACACGTTTCTACAATTTTTCTTGTATTTTTTTCTTGTGTCATTTTAATTTTTTCTTTAGACCCCTTGGGCGGAGCACGGGCCCCCTCGATTCGTCCCTGCTATTACGTCAGTAATATATCCAACGGCTTGAGTTACAAATCTGAATTTGTTGTAAAAATGTTTACGTCAGTTTTCTTTGCTTTTAGAGCTTTTTAGTAACATTTTAAGAGTATGTTATTGATTATTTTTGGCGATGTTTTAGGTCATCAAACTCCCCCCTTCGTTATTACATTTCTCCATTCTAGGGATACTCATACTATACGAAAGCCCGGCTGTGAGTCGAATGTGATCGGTAAATTAAGATGTTTTGGTCAAATGTGTTATATTATAGATTATGTGGAATGACTCAGGCTTAACTCAGCTCATGCTGCGATACGATTTTCTTCGTTTAAATCAGACGTCGCCAAACAGTAGCTCGCAGGGACATTTTGGGGGATATTTCAGACTCAACGTTTGGGTTGGCTACTCTGCACTACTCATCCCCACCATGCGAACGCATTGAACTATGTTTTCCTAATACAAATGTTTTATTTAAGTTCTTATGCTATTAGTTGCTGTTAGAAATTGCATTTAATTTGATTTAATGTAATCTAGAAACGTTTATTTATGGGCAATAAACAATGTGTTAAACAAATCATGTATTATTTTCCTACTTTGATGGGTAGTACACGGTAAGGTTCATGAGCTGCAAGGCAGCTCAGTCGTTTACAAGGTTGGCGACTCCTGATTTAAATGATAGTCCGAAAATATTTTTACGGAGTAGAGTGAAGGTTATGTAATGCTGCACGAAACAACGTCAAATTTTAAGTACAAAACTTATTACAGGGCCCTGGCAACGAAAACCTGGATAAATTCAGTTGCTAAATTTAGAAAAAAAATCCGTTAACACCTGAATCTCCCACGTGTAGCTAGAATCCATGTTTCTTGGGTCCTTGATACTGAAAAATCGAATGAAGGCAAAACGTCGGTCGTGTGCCTATCAACAACACTTGCGACTAAACCGTTGAGCCCATTTTCTCCAAAATTGATATTCTCAAATAGAACTGGCTAATGTCGTGGCCGCTAGAATTTGAAATCGATATTTTAAATTTTGGGGGGTATTTTATATGAAGCTTGGGACATTTTTCAAATAATTTGATTTTTATGAAAATTATTTTGAAAACAAGTTGCTTTTTTTAATTTTTTTTGTCTGTGAAGGACGTTTAAGAGAATGGTACAGGTCTCATGTTCGTTGATAACCCTTATTTTTTTTAAGTTTCAAAAGTTCAGAATTTTTTGGGAGTGTTCCTACAACCAAAATATTAAAGACAGAGATTTTTCCTGTAATGAAATCTTTTCCATAAAGATGGATTTTAAAATAAGGTTATGAACAAATTTTCGAAAATTTTAGTACTTTTCGCTTAAGTTTGTTTGGAAATACGAGCGAGAAAAGATGTGCTGTTTTAGTACCAATAGTTACTTGAAAGTTTCGTGAGAAGTTAAAATAGTTAATTTATTTCGTGTGAACACGGCTGGTATAATATATGTAACATTGCTTATAGTGAGCTTTGGATTCGACACCTAATGAATGATTCCTATTTCGTGTTGATTTAATTATAAAATCAGAATTGAATGGCATGTGCCATTCTTTAGTAAGTCAGATTTGACAGAAACTACAGATTCGTAAATAAATAGAGTAGGTAATATTCCAAGCACAGTGCTTGCAGGAATTACGTCGATTGCATTTGATTATCATTCACTCTTTATTCTGCCATCGAAAGTCTCTGGGAGCTACGGGATTGTGTTTCCCCAGAATACGTGTTTAATGCCGTATCTCGGGAGGGAATGTGCCATCACTGAATGCATTCAACCGGCCGCATGAGTAAATTTCTACGAATTCTGAATGCGAACATAATGCCTTTATTAATGGCGAGCCTCGGGCCATAGGGCCTTCTCTTGCGTCTAAGGCTATTTAGGCTGTACGGTACATTTGTACCGAAAAATACGTGAAGGAAAATTCAAAAGATTGCAGCACTGTCAGACGGGAATGTACATTACTAATAACGGCTGAGCAAATGGTACGATTTTCGTTCTGTAAACGTCATTTGACTAATGATTAGTATAGAATTTATGCCGTGAAGCCGTTTACCCAAAAACAATTTTCAAAACGTTTTTCAAGTTGCTTTTCATTGTTCCAGAAAGAAATTTTAAAAACAAATGAGTGCTTATTGCGCGATGACATACTTCCTGAATCCAATACCATATCAGTTGTCCATATAGGATCAATAGGTGCGTCGTAAAGTGAAATTTGGCAAAATATAATGTCCCTTCCCCTCCCCATTACCACGGCGTCACCTACGACACCACTAGCGCATAGGCGGGAACGAAGGCATGGAAGCGGTAGAAGCGAGGCAAGCAAGCATGCGGTTCGTTTTGGTGTTCCGAGTGGAGATCATCAGTTAATACTTTCGCAATATTCCTTATCTCAATATTAATTTTTGTTTCTCGCGACTTTGTAAGATGTGATTGTACGTGCGCTGTATTGTAATCGTGCTCCGGAGAACGGGAATGTTTGAGTAAAATTTTTACCGGGCCCTGGAACCGAAAAAAGGGAATAAAATTGACAGCAATCAATATCCGCTACAGATGGTTCCTATCTAAGTTCCTATCTGCTGTTATAACTTTATACAGTACTGGCAGACACTTCATTGGTCTCTAGTTCTTCGCCAAAGAGCTGTCTCCCGCTTTGGGTAGCAAATACATGATGCCGCATGTGAGCCATTTCGGGAGTTCCTTTGTGTTTGTAAAATTTTATTAAGTCTTTGCTAGATGGTAATGTATTGCTGGTAATTTCCTAATCCAATAATTCTGGATCTTATCAATCCCGGGCGATTTCCTGACTCCCATGTTTTTAAATGCTTTTAAGAGGTCCTATTCTGAGAATTCGTGAACATGTTCCACTTTTTTCACAAGTTCATCGCCAGTATCAACTTCACATGGAAGTCAACACGCGTCTTTGTTGTAGAATCTACTATGGAAGGTGTGACAGCATTGCCATTCAGTTTTTTAGTCAGACTGCGATAGAATCTCTTCGCGTCTGTTTCAAACAACCGATTCTGCACACGTAAATCTATTCTACGTTTGTAACGACTAATTCGTTGAGCCCATGCATGGAATTTCTCTTTTAGCTTCTCAGCTTCCATGGACCTTCTTGTGTCATTTTTAATCTAGTATTTTTGTTCAACATTGAATATTTTTCGTTCAACTTTAGAGGTGTGCGTTGATTTAGAAGATGCTTCACCTAAGAGTGATATTTCACACCGGAAGTCGGCTATCCGTTTCATACATCTTTTCGTCCTAGGTGGTACAGGATGGTTTACTCTTTTGTTGTCGGCCGTCGGTGTTCTTGGCTGGCCCCAAAATTATCTGAGATATCACATATCCAGTGACTTACACAATGTGATTGTTTTCAGTAATATCTAGATCTCTACCTGGGGTCTATCACCTGATTTTAGACAGAGTTCGCTGTCTCTATAAGTTTCTTAGCTTTGGCATTTTCGTGTATTCTCAACGGTGCACGAGATTCGAATGGAAGTGACGAACTTTTTCTATCTTGATTTCGCATCATATCCTTATCGTGTAATTTATTGCCAGATGAATTTTCACCACTGACATATGGAAATTGGAAAGAGATGAACCTTCAACAGGACCATCGTTTTGAAGTTCTACATATTCATGTGGCTAGTTGATCGAAGAACATACTTCATATTTCTCTGAATGTCAGCAAGTTGTTCTGCTGTGAATTTTCCACTGCTGAATATGTATCGTCGTTGACTGACAAGCTTGAATCTAGGGTAGGTCTCCTAACTTGGTTCCGTTCTCTCCTTTCCTTGAATACTTTTTTGCAAGCCCCCATTTTTCGCTTTCCCATCGTAAAAGCACCATACCACGTTAAATCCATCCCGTGTCAGTCTCTGAACGATGTCTTCGAGCTACTGCCGACTGGGTCCCTGGGACTAACATCCGTGGGATAGCCAGACGACGACAAGGCGACATTAGCTCAGTTTCTGAGTAAATATTGGACATTGATAGAACTGTCTTTGAGAAAAATTTCCGTTTTTGAGAAAAATTTTGAAAATGCCCGGGGGGCTTTATGTATAATACCCCAAGTTTTTAAGATTAAATAAATCTTGTAGATTTGTCTCGAGCCAGATCAACACGGGTTTCTCCAATTTGGAAAAATCTTTCGCATGGATTAGGCGCTAGTGGTATTTACAGACACCAGACGGATGGACGTGTTGAAAAAAAAAACAAAATACTTTTAGGTATACGTTTCATTACTGTTCTCTGCCACAAGTAACTCATCCACTGCAACAAATGAACTGGATGAGTTCGCCATGTCGCGTGCTTTCACACACACAAAAACGTTTTATTCTTTCGCTTTACAATTTCGAATTCATGACTCTCTTTAACAGGTCACTAGTTAGACAAAGTGTCTATTTAACGCACATTAAGTACGAACCAGAATTTACGCTACAACGCACGGCACATATAACCAACGAAATAACATCTCACGCACTGTTTCGACTTCACTGACTATCCCTATCGAACTATTTCCTTTTCATGAAGGGAGTGACCGTGTTTTGTCAGGCCTGCTAACCCACATCGAGTTATCCAGCTGTACGTAATATGGTTAAAATGTGCTTAGGCATAGTTGGCAGACTTGCATGTGTTGTGGAGGAAGACAGTCGTTCCGTCCGTTCCCTCCCCCCTGCTCGTTTCCGGGTCGACAATGGTGGCACGTGATATCTGATATTCACAGGTCCGCAGCCGAATAATGATTGCATCAGAGGAGGGGGTATGGAAAGTTCTTGGGAGGGGATACACAATCGCCAATGAGAACTCAGAAGCCTATGATGAGAGTGGCAAGGTCACATCTCCGGCAGTCGAAACCTCACAGTTTGCACACAGAGCATGGCCGTGAGTTCAATGAACACGCCAACGAAGCAAGGTCGTTCAAGGGATGTTACTCGGCCCGTTAAATCCATTGAGGGGACTACCGTAGTGCGCACGTAAATGGCCAGAAGGAATAGAGAAACAGAAATACTTACGGAAGAAAGTAAAGTGCGTTGCTGAAAATATCTATCAGTGATAGAAAACTCAGGAATGTAACAAAACACTCGCATGCACTGACCTTACGCCACTGTCATAGATACACCGTTTATACTCCTTATAGCATATATTTTCAAGAAGTTGCGAGATACATTGATATGTGTCTTTCAGGTGGGTAGAATATCCAACCTGTACTGTTGCGTATTTCTTTCAATTTTGTAATAATAGTGCTTTCAAACTGTTGCTGATTGAATGTCGAGTTCTACCCAGGGGGTTTGTCCCGTCGAGGTTGAGGGTTTGTCCCGTCGGTCCATGTGCTGACGGGGGGGGATGCAAGGAGGTCTCTCGAGTATTCGTTTCTTTCACCAGTCATCTCTATCTTCCTCATAGTTCATTGGCATTCTTTGATAACGTTCTGTCTCTTTTCTTCTACCCATTCTATTTCACTCCCCCCCATTATGCAGAATGCCCACCCATGTCTTTGCCGTGCATAGCGACCCGTGTCGGAAGGGAATGTGTGTCCTGGCAATTAAGGGACCTGTTTGCTTCCCAACTACTCCTTGTGCTTCTGCTGGGCACCTAAGAATACGTTGTTTACGTAGTTTGGGGAGCATTCCGTGTAGGTTTCCACTTTTACCTCGCACTCTTCTACACGGGCAATCGGGAGCTAACTCATTCCCAATCATTCGGCTCAGAATAGGTATTGTACTGAACCTGCAGCTTTTTTCTTTGTTTTGGCTTAGCCGAAGGTTTGTGTGATTGTAGTTGAGTTGCAGTCCGCACGCATTTCGCGTTTTACCTCTATGTTCAATTGGCTGGTGTGGGTTCGCGTTGGACCTTAGTCAATAACCAAATCGGCTTTTCCGTTGCACTACGCTCTCAGAAGATCAGGGGGGAGTGCTTCTTTGTCCTATAGTGAGGATGTGTCGAGCTATTTGTTATAGCGTTGCCGGAGTTGGTTTAAAAGACTTAATAGGTTTCGTTAAACGAAAGCCGTCTCAAGTATTGAGTGAAGGACTCGAAATCAACTTCAACAGGACTCGAAATCAACATCAATCAGTACTTTCAACCGTTTCCGAAATGGAGGGCGTGCTTGTGTATGAGTCCTTGTACTTCCGTGTATCATTGCACTTCTGTGCTGTGGTCCGCCACGTTGCCGCAGCGTAGGTGGCCACAGGCTGGCAACACTTTTTGTAGTGCCAGGCGAAGTTCCAGAAAGAGTGTAGGTGCCCTCAAAAGAGGTTGTAGAGTCGAACCGTTTGCTGTAATTTTGATCGAATTCGCCTGACTTGTAACGCCTAAGCAGTGTGACGCCTAAGTAAGTTGTCTTATGCGCCCATGTCAGTTTTTGTGTGCCAGTGTAATTTGTTTGATGGTGTAAAACGTTTAGGTTGTTTGTGTTTGCGGCAGGTGCAACACATTACCTGCGACTCTTCCGCGGAGAAAGTCGAGTGGTTTTGTTCCGCCCACTTCAGCGTCAATTTCATCTGTTTTTGAAGTATTTTCATTTTGTGGTCTAGATATTCCTCTTGCTAAGGTGGTATGTCGTCAGCGTAAAGGAAAAGCCGTATTCGTGGTATATGTGGGGTGTCATCGACATTCAGCGAGAACAGTAGCGGAGAGAGGACGGAGACCTGAGGGACTCCGGCCGCAATCCTCCGCTTTGAGGATCTCTCTTTGACATTGACCACGAATGCGCGGTTTTTGAGGCGGGACAGCGCTGTCGTCCCCCACCATATCTCCGTGGAAACCCTGACACTTCGATAGTATCCCTTTGTTGGGCTCCATTGAGGATGGGGACCACAGGGATGGATCTCATATCCATCTCCATGGATTCTGAACTTACGTCCGCGCACACCTCCGTATGGAAGAGGATTTAGAACGAACAATTGATTCAAATAAATTTGTTGCAAAAGATATCCGATCGAAAATGACTGGTTTCCTCCTCAGGGCATGCGCCGCGGAAGAAAAAAAAGTTTAAAAACGTAAGTGCTCTCTGTCTGGGGCGAACCATGGAGGAGACATGGGAAGCTCCAACGTCGTGTAACAGGAATGGAACGATTCTCTTTGAAGCACGTACCCACGAGCAAATAGAGAAATTACTAAAACAAACGAGATTGCCGACCTTTAGGTGGTAGTGACGACGCACCCAACCTTGAACCTGGGCAAAGGCGTCGCAAACACGACGACTTTGCTCCAGAAAATGAAGAACTAATTTCATTGTTCAAGATTCAAGGTGTAACTAAAGTTTGTAGGATTAAAAGAAAAGAGCAGGAGAAAGTTACCTCAAAAAAACCTCAACCCTGATCCTAACCTTTGACCGTCCGTCCCTCTCGGAAAGGATCAGTTGTGGTTTCTACGTCCTCCCTGTGCGACAGTATGTACCAAATCTTTTGCGCTGTTTTAAGTGTCAAAGGTTTGGGCATACCCAGCAACGATGTATGTCGGTAAGCACAGTGTGGGAAGTGCGGTGCATCAGTGCACGAGCCACATCGGTGCGCTACAACGCCGCACTGCTTCAATTGAGGTGACCTTCCAGCCCACTACAATCCTTTCCCGGGAAAGAGAGATTCAGAAGATGAGAGTCACCGAAAAGGTTTCCTTGCCTGAGGCCAAACCCCGGCACGATGCTAGAAATCCAGCAGACCTCTGACGATCATTTTCCAGTATTTTAAAGATCACGTTCTCAGGGGTAACGGCAAGATGTCAACCACAACGTGCTCCTGCTCTAGTAGCGCACTTCAGATATCAGTGTCTCCTTTGGACTTCCCTGATGATGCGGCATCCGAGGAGGAAAGGTAATAATAGACATAAAGTTTAAAAATCCAAGCCAAAAGACTCCACCAGACACAGATCACTTCCACTGCGCCCTTTAAAGAAATGGATTCGTCACATATCGCTTCTGAACAAATTCTTTAACAAAGTCCCGTCCTCTTACTTCCGGACTCGCATTGCGCGATCTTCCAGACCATGTAGATCTCGGTCGCGTGTGCCAAAGAAACAGGAAATCCCCCAACACATGCGACCATCTCCTGCAGCAGTTAGTATGACTCTGCTGTTGACGAGGAGCGCTACGAGAGTTCCTCTGAAACTTTTCAGAAGGTAAGAAAGAAACAGAAACCTAAGAAGTAATTCCCTACCATTGCTCTCTCGTGGAAGCTAAACAGCTTTCGCGCCCATTCAAAAGAATTAAAATTGATAAATTTTCGCCATAGACCATCTATAGTCTGTCTTCAGGAAACTCTTCTTCCCCCCAGTCTTCTCGGGTTTAACATCTATCGGTTTGATCAAGATGACGGACACACGGTGGTATCGCGGTACCTAATCGTGACTCCCTGTTCTCTGAGGAACAAAACGTTCGAACCGACCTTCAAACTGTGTATCTTGGAATACACATATTGTCCTTTTCGCTAACGGTGTGCAATATATACATTCCTCCTGGCAAAGTCGGTGTCACAACAAGAACTTTAAGGTGTTTTCTCAGTCTCCCGCGCCTTTTTTATTGTGGGGGACTTTAATGCTCACAATCCCGCCTAGGGTGGTACAAGGGCCTGCTCGAGAGGCAATATACCTGAAAATATTATTGACAACCAGAACTTAATTCTTCTGAATACTGGCGAAAGCACACATTTTACTGTGGCTTCAAACACTCTCTCGTCCGTCGATCTGACTCTCTGTAGTCCATCTCTTCCATCTTTGAGTGAAATGTCCTCGGCGACCTGCATGGCAGTGACCACTTCTCCATTCTGGTCAATTTCGATATTCCCGACCCAAATGTTGCTCGTCCCCCTCGCTGACTAATCCGAGCTGAGTGGGAAATATTCAAAAAAGAAAGAAATACGGATATCGATGCTATGATGGCCCATTTCTCTGACACTGTTCTTCAGTGCGGCCTCAATTGCCATCCCGAAGTCGTCGGGTCACCTACGACATCCTCCCGCGCCATGGAATGTCGACCGTGCCATCGCGGTGCGTGATCGGAAACGGGCATTGGCAAAGCTTAGTAGGTTCCCAACCATGTATATACTAATTTATTATGAAAGATCACGAGTCAGAGCTTGTTTGACCATCATAGGTTAAAGTAAGGCCGCGTCCTAGAGTGCTTATATTTCATCACTCTCTTGTCTTACACCCCTAAAGTAGTGTGGCGAAAGGTTCGACAGATCGGTGGAATACTTTCTTCGCAGTCCCTCTCAGGGCTTTTGGTAAACGGAAATCTTCTCACCTCACCAGAAGATATAGATGAAGAATTGGCCTCTCTTCGAGCGTATCTCTAGCTCCATTCCTTACTCTCCTAGCTTTCTGAAGATCAAAAGGAGAATGGAGAACTGCAGACTTGATTTCTCCAGTCGCGTGGAGGAAGATTACAATACTCCTATCTCCATGGGTGAATTTTTCTGTGCCCTCGCTTCTGCAAAAGATTCTTCTCCAGGATCATAGCAGATACGTAATCAGATGCTTAAACACCTACCGGAAAACTCTCGTTCTTTTTCCTCCGCATTTTCAACGTGATTTGGGATGAACATTCCATGCCAAGGATTTGGCGTGAAGCCATTGTTGTTCCAATGCCTAAAGAAGGAAAGTGCTGAAGAATCCTTTCAAGTTACCGCCCAATCTTGCACACGAGTTGTGTGTACAAGATCTAGGAGCGAATGGTAAACAAACGTTGGAATTGGCTGCTGGAGCAAAGGAATCTATTTACCTTTTTTCAGTGTGGTTTCAGGATATCATGGAGCATTTTCCTTCCCTTGTCACTCAGATTTCTATTTCATTCGTGCTGCGACAACACTTGGTAGCAATTTTGTTTCGACATAGAGACAGCGTATGCTACCTGGAGGTACGGCATTCTTCGCACTTTGCATTCTTGGGCCTTAGGGGAAGACTCCCTTCGTTTCTTGTAGATTTTGTTTCGTCAAGATATTTCCGCGTTCGCCTTGGTGACACGTTATCCTCAAGTCACCAGTTAAAAACTGTTTCCCAGTGATCAATTCTGAATATCACTCTGCCGTTACTATCAATAGTATCGCATCAGTAATTCGAGAGCCTCTGAAAGCATCGCTCTTCGTTGACGACTTTAGTATATTCTGCTCCTCGAAAAGCATGCAAGTTATTGATAGGTAGTTACAGCTTGTCCTCAACAAATTGCAAGAATGGAGCGTTAAAACTGTATTCACGTTTTTTACCTCAGAATTCGGGTGCATGAACTTCTGTAGAATATATCACCACCATAATCATCCTGATCTTTTTTTGGACTTCATCTTAACCTTAGTCTAATCTGCCACTTGCCTTGGCCTGACATTCGAGAAGAGTTTAACATGGCTAAAGCACATTCAGACTTTGAGCAGCTGTGTATGACTATTGAACCTATTTTGCACCCTTACTGGTAGATCATGGAGCACAGACTGCGTATGATTTTTGCGTCTATGTTGGATTATTATCCGTCCTATCTTAGATTTTGAGTGTATTGTTTATGGGTCAGCGTCTCCATCGACCCTGTGGTCATTGAATACCATACAATATGCCGGTTTGCGGATCAACACAGGTGCTTACCGCACGAGTCGGCCGAGGTTGGTGAAACATCCTTTAGCCGAAGGCGAGATATTGTAAACAGTTCACCCAAGTCACACGACACGGTACGGACTCAGACCATTGTTACCTCTTCCGCCGGGTAACCGTGTCTACACGCTTTTGCAGAAATTCCGTATAAAACTCCCCATCCCTGTGAATCCCTCGAAATCTTATTCCCCCTTGGAAGCTTCTCCGGGCTGAAATGGGCATGAGATTATCGCATTTTCCCCAATCCTCATCTCGTCCAGTACATTTCTGGCGGAATTTCAGGAGACGAAATCCATGTATCCCGGCTATAACTTCATATACAGGGATGGTTCGTTCCAAAATGGTAATGTAGGGTGCCTTTTACTACCAGAGTGCCACGTGGAGTCCTCGAATAGACTGTGTAGCGATTATACTGCACAAAAATATGCGCTCTTTGAGGCACTTCCCTGAATCGATGACCTTAATAGAAGCTCTGATCTGCAGTGATTCAAAAAGCTCACTCGAATCTATCTCCTGCTTTTCTTCTTGTGATCCTCTGACAATGATCATCCGACACCAAATCCATAATTTACTGGTGTGTCGTTATAATTTAAGTTTTTGATTGATCCCTGGTTTTCTCTGAGAAATTTTCTCTCTAAGACAGTATTTAAAGCACATGAACTCATAAATATAATAATGTGAAGAAATTACCGCTGATATAATAACGATGTGAGAGACAAATCAAAAAATTAAATTTTTGTAAGTTTTGAAAAACAAAAGATGAGAATTTTTGCATTTTTGTCATCTTAGAGAGTGCATGTGGCAACATCCCCACCAAAAGTTTAAAGAAAAAAATTTCGAGTCGAATTTGAGAAAATCTTGTTTTTTGTAATATTTTAAAATTTCACATACTGCTCGCAGAATTGCTGAAAATTACTACAATTAAAAAAAATGTACGTGTCCGAAATGAAAGAACTAACTAGAGAGAAAAGAGTTTACTAGAAGGAAAAATATCAATTTTCAATTTTGTAGTTGTGGGAAAACGACGGAAAAATTCAAACTTTTCGAAAATTTGGAGTTAACTCTGGTAATCCGACCTTTGTCACTTTTATATGTCTATTTTACTTTCTTCTTACAAGAAATTTAAAGAAAAAATTTGGATCCATTTTTGAGCAAATTTTGAAAATGTCCTTGGGACTTCATGTAAAGCACCCTCAAGTTTTAAAAAATGTTTTTCAAAATCTCAAAGCCTTGATTCAAGTCACACGTACAGGGGTATTTTCTTTTTGAAAATGAATCATAAGAGTGTTTTAGGCGCTAGTGGTAATGGACGGTGGGGCGGAGACACAGACGAACAAAGAGAGAAGAAAAAACGAATTAATTTTTTTCTGGCAAAAAAATCGGTATTAGCGCCTAGCGAAAAAAATGGTAACATACGTAGAATTTTTTTCCCATTTGAAGAAACAACTGTTGATCTGGCTCGAGTCGAAGATTTGAAATTTTGAAAATCATTCTTTAAAATTTTGAGGTACTTGACATGAAGCCATGCAGAAATTTTCAAAATTTTCTCAAAAACGGCTCCAAATGTTTTCTTTATTTTTCTGGTAAGAATGGAGTAAAATACACTTATAAAGGTGGCATAACTTTGATTTGCAGGTTAACGTTGAATTTTCGATAATTGCAAAAGTTTAAATTATTACCGGCGTTTTCTTACAGTTACAAAATTAAATACGGAGATTTTTTCTTTAAATGAAACTTGTTTCTCATCAGTTCTTTCAAGAAGGTCATGTAAATGGTTTAAGCATGTTAGTAGTTTTCGAGCAATATTGCGTGCAATATTTGCAATTTTATAATAATGCAAAAACTAGATTTATTTAAAAACGCTTCATTTTTTTTATTTGCACTTTCGGTTATAGTGTTAAATACACTATATAAGATGACATAAACGTCACATGGCTCTATTGTTTTCTTTTTTCAAAAATTACAAAAATGTTTTTTTTTTACTTCGCTCTCACGATGTTAAACTGTGTGTAACATTAGTGGCACTATGTTCACATTAATGTATTTATGAGTACGTGTGCTTTAAATGATGAAGTTTTTCAAAAACTGAACTGTTTTCTGTGAAAATTAGCTCAAAATTTCGCGTGTTCAGAACCACTCAAGCGCCATTTTCCCAAAAAAGGTGTCCAAATTGGTTCTTCAGTCTTTTCCAATATGAAGTGCTAATTGCACTGTTCAAGGTGACATAGAAATTATTTTTCTGTGTTCATTTGTTTCTTTTCAAAAATTATATTTGAATTTTCATTTACTGCACATTTCAGCGATTTGTAAACACTTGTTTTTGTGACTTGAAGTGAATGAAATAATTTTATATGAAGTTTTCCGGAAATTCAATAGTTTTCTGTGAAAAGAGGTTTAAATTTGGCATTCACAGTAACGCTTAAACACCATTTTATTAAAAACAGCTTCATATTTTTCAGTGAAAATTGCTATTTAGGACGAGGGTCTTTATTAATCTTAAAGTAATATTTCGGTGTTTCTATGAGGAAACTGAAAACTTAAGAAAATTTCAAAAAAATGTACTTTTGGGGGCGATAGATGGCAGCTCGCAAGAGTATATCGTAAGTCCGAACACCTAGCCCAGACCGAAGAAAAAACAACTAATACAAGAAACTCTGCCATTCTGTTGCATTACTGGTTTAATTTTTGTATTATTCTTTTTGTGGTTGGTAGTGTGTTCTTTGATTCTAATTGTTAATTATTAATATTATACATTGTTCTAACCGTGTTGTTGATGTATTTAGCTTAGATGATGGAGAAATTCTAAAACGTCGGCAAACTGACATAACATGGTCTTCATTTTGGACCAATTTCTATGAACAACATGCTGGTTTCTACAACGGATGGTCGTGAAATACAGCAGAGAAAAGTTTATTAAATCATCAGTTTTTAAATTTAGCAATAAATTATTGACATAAAAAAAGAAAGATACATATATTTGAGGGATCTGTAACAATACCGCCCTAACCCACAAAAACTTGAAATTTGAATATTATTTCTTACTCTTAAAACACTCCTCTTGCGTCCACATTACCGAATAAGCTTGTTTACCTTCTAAATGCATGGTTTAGAAACAAAAGACATATTTCGTTCAAAGAAATTTTTCCATTGTTTTGTTTAATACCGCCCGAATTAAATGGCACACATTTCTGAAAAATAAATTCATCGAAAAACTTATAACTGTATTAGACAGCTTTTGAAATATTAAATTATATTTAATAGTTGCCCTGTTATCGAAATATATGGGGAATAATGCTCGTTCCTTGCTTTCTTTCCTATCGGTCCTTATCGGTCAGTGGGACGGGTGCTTCCCGCTTAAAATGGAATTTATCAATGAACACGCAAAGAAAGTGATTAATTAAAACTAGTAAGACTAACTGCTACCTATTTTTAAGATGTACTTTAAGTGGCTTTATTTTTCAATACAAATGTAGAATAATGAATACCGTTGAAGTTTTAAACTCGTTTTTCTCGAAACTATCTCGGCGTGTGTTGGGGCGGTATTGCTGGTAATTGTTTGTTTTTTTTCCTCTACAGACAATCATTTGAGTATATTAGTATTTAACTACTGTAAATTGTTTATTGTTCTCAGTTTCATAAAGTTCTTCATGTTTATTATATTTATTTTATTTTCATAAAATTGTTCATTGATGTGAAAAAGTTTATAAGAAATATAATATATTATTTATATCAACTTCGTAATTGATTTTTAGCCTTTTTATGTGAGTATTTTTTTACAAATATAATTAATAAATATTGATTTAAATCAATGTTTTTATTCACATGATTTACCTTGGTTATAATATATGTGTAGTCACATTAGTAAGATACGTTCCTTTTGTGTTTTTCTTTGTTTCATTGTATTTCGTCACATTTATTGAGCGATATATGCTCGCTCTAATCGTGTTATTGATGTAAAACAGTCCTGAAGATGGAGAAATAAAACTCCGAAAATTCATGGAAATGCGTAGCGTATGGTGTAGTACATAGTATAGCGCAGCCTTCGTTCGCAACCTGATCCACTTCCGTTCCGTGCCCTCATTCTCCTAGTTTTCTTGAGCTTTTCGTTGTCCTCGACAGTAGTGGCGCGTGTGGTGAAATCGGGTTGAAGTGCTATCCCCAATAATAGTCTTGCAGCATTTAAGTCCTTGTGTAGGTCCCGCTCGGAGCTGCTGCGCACCTACGCAAGGAGGGAAGGGTTCGGCGCTCGCCCTGTAGAAGAAGAAGAAAAAGAAGAAGAAGAAGAGGAGGAGGAGGAGCAGCTCCAGCAGCAGCGGAGAAGGTTCCGTTCGCAGGCCGCTTGCACCCCAAGAATCATATGAAGACCACTTACTCTTGGCAACCCGCACTATACTCCGATTTAACATAGTGTCCCTTCAAGGACACGAGCTGGAGGGAGAGGGGGACGCTCATCCAGTCGAGATCTTCGTTACCACTTAAGTTTTTGGTATTGAAGTTCCCGGATGACAAGTGTCTCCCTCGCCTTCCAGCTCGTGACCTTGAAGGGGGACTACATTTATACTCTGATAAAACAGTAATTTCAAGGTCACGAGCCAGCAGGAAAGAGGGGGGCTCTGTCATAGAATAACGAGCTCCCTTACCACTTAAACTTTTTGGTATTAATGCTCCCGATTGGATGACAGTGTCCGTCACTTTTCAGCTCGTGATCTTCAAAGGACTTTCTGTTTTAATCGAAGTGTAGGCGACGTGCAGAGTGTGCGATAAATAGCCATGGAAAGCGGCCCTTGGAAACGAAACGCAGTAGAATCACGATCCCCGTCGTACATTAGCATTCTCTTACTCTTTTATTTCCTTAAATCACCATTCGAGCCAAGGCCGAGGGGCGCACCGTTCCATTTAAAAATATACTCCAAGTCACGTTTTGATCACTGCTGCCGAACCAGCTTTAAACGCGCGGCGATGCTGTAACGGTTGGCTTATGGGACCGTTATACCCAACTTGGCGGGTTCAAACTCGATCGAAGCCGTGGATTTTTCAGGGCGAAAAAGTTCTTCGTACGCCTTCCTTCGGAGGGAAAGTAAAGCCGGCTGTCCCACGAGAGTAGATTTACTTGCATGTAAAAGATTCTCAAGCCTAAATGACGCCTCTGAGCTAAATTCTAATCGCCTGTTTCTCGCCCAGGAAATACCTCCTTTCTCCGCTAGTTGGTGGAAGGAGTGTAGCGAAATTTGTGTGTTCAGACGGAAGAGCGGGCCTGATGGCCACGTAAAAGAAGGCATTAATTCAATTAAACGCGCATACAATGAACAGTATGTTACATAACATGCGTAGTGAATATTATGACTTTCTTTACACTTTGAAGCTGGTGTTACTAAAGTAAGTCCGTAAAGTCGCGGAAATTAAGCAATTAAAGTCGCGGGTTCCTAGTCGGGTGGCCGTCTGGGAACCCCGAGGTCTTACGGCGCCTTGCTTGAGGGCGAAGGGATGAAAGGCTATGACTGACCCAATTAATGGAGGATTTCTCCATGCGCTCAATGCCCCTTACAAGGGCTTAGAGACGCGCAAAGGTGCAACACATTTTTAAAAAAACCTAGATCAATTATCCTCTCGTTCAAAGGCGCATACCGGTCAGTGATGTCTTCTACATTTGGTTGCTTTTTTAAAAGTTCGCACACTAGTTCCCGGTAAATAGCAATATTTGTTAAACATAAAACTATCTCTTTCCGAAAGACTCGCAACAAAGCTGCCTATTTTGTGAATCTGTATGTTGTAGGATTTTTGTGTTACTGGAGTTTTTTGTTCGCTTGTGCTATAGCAACCATCACGCGATCTCGTTTAGAACCTCAGGCTAACACGTAAAGATGTTTGAAAAAGGCTCTCAAACGCTTTCCTTTGCGTTGCAAAGGAGATGTCAGGATATGGACGTATTGTGCTCGTGGCCGGGCCGCCTCGACCCAATCATGGGACAATCATTGAAAGAACAAAGGCGAAATGGTAGACTCACGAGTTAATAACAGCAAGTTGTTCGTAAGCTCTTGATTTATAATTTTATACATCATCTTCATCAGCAGCATCATGGGTTTTAGCTGATGTAGCCTGTTCCGACAAAGTTGTTTAGAGAAGACCATTTCTTTGGTTTTCCTACTTCTCTTTTTCCATTTGGGTGATAGTAATAGGCCTGTGTGGGCAATCTCTCGCTGACCATTCTTTGTAAATGGTCTATCCAGTTTTTTTATATGTATTTATCTTTTCTTGTAAGCAGGTAATTCCGTATTCTTCTCTTGTATCCTCATTTCTGACATGCTCCATTAATATGCATCCTTTCACATACCTCACAAAATCTCACTTCTTCTGTGTTCAATCTCCTGTTTCCTCTAAATGTTGTTACCCATGTTTTGCATCCATTTAGGAGAGTAGGTATGGTAATTGTTTTGTAAAGCTTAAGTTAGGTTTCTTTTCGTGGTTTCTTTCCCAATATTCGTTTGATAGTGCCGCAGATACCCTGAAATTTAGGTATTTTTTGTTGCACATGAAAGTCATTAGATATGTTGTGTTATTACTATTCTTGTTCGTATGGGATGTTGACCTCTGAAAGCCATAGCTTTACTTTTGTTGATTGATATTTTTCAATTACATTCCATTGCCCTTGCCCTCTTTTGTAATTTAAATGTTAACTTCTAGAGGTCATCTTCACAATTAGTGGCTAAATCTATTAACTACAAACAAGAGCGTGTTGATTTTAGTATTATTTCCTATTGAAATTCCTTCATTGCATGAATAACTTCCATCCTGAGAGAAGTGTGACGATTTATATATTGTAATGTAAACGAAGCTAAGCAACTAAACTAGCCCCACGTTGGGACCAGCCAAATGTAATGTAAACGAGGGCGCCAGGCTCAGTTCCTGTAACAAATTGGATGGAAGTGTTGGGAGGTCATGAATCCGTACACTGAATCATTTGTAATAAACTTGGGTTTATTCCTGGCGCCATGAGCTGCCAGGGAATATACAGATCGCTAGAGAGCGACACAGATTACGTCTTAAATCTACTTTGCGAGCTCAGAACCTTAACCATTAATAAACAAAATTTCTTAAAGCTAACATTAATGACTTAATTCTAACAATCGTGCATAATTCTATCTACAATACACAAGGCCTGAGCGCGCCCACTTTTAATCTCTTGCCAACATGTCCTGCGAGAGAGCCCCGCGTCATAACTATCACCACTGGCTGGCGGTGGCTCCGCAGACCGGCCGGATGGCGGTCCTCATAGACGAAGACGGCGGGCGGTCTCAGGTCACCGACCTCCCACGGGTTGTTTCTCCTCAGCTGGCAGCGTGGCGTGGCGACGGAGTCGCCAGATCGTGCAGACTCAGTCAGTTGAGGGCACACGGGTGCTGGCCGTAGTTCAGTGCGGGCATGAATGGGCCCGATATGGCATTAGGCGGCGGATGCAGATCGGCTTACGCGGGATCTTGCCATCTCCCGCCCAAGTTTCCTCCACGACAAATCTACTGTGAAGGATGTTCTCCTTCGCATGAGTTTTCCCGAGAATCTCCTTCCTCTGAGAATGCCTTTCTAAGAATCACTTTCTGAGAATAATGCCTTTCCAAGAATGTCTTTCTACTAGTAATGTTCTAATAATAATAATCTTCCTCCTCTCTGAGAATGTCTTCCCACTAGTAACGTCCTAATAATAATAATCTCCACTCTGAGAACGTCTTTCCACTAGTAGCGGCCTAATGATAATAATAAACTTCCTCCTCACTGAGAATTTCTTTCCACTAGCAACCGTCTAATCATAATAATAAACTTCCTCCTCACTGAGAATGTCTTTCCACTAGCAACCGTCTAATCATCATAATCTTCCTCTGCCCATCCCGCGTTCAAGTAAGTTCTGTTTCCCCCTCCCAAAAACGTTTCCAAATCTGTAGATCTGCCCCTTCCCTCATCATGAAACTTCCCATTGGCTGAGAGTAATTGCGTTCTAATATTATAGTTCTCCAATCGAGTTGCAGCTTTTACGGAATTTTCCAGGGAGATCTCTCTTTCTATCTCGGCCCCCCCCCCTCTCTCTCTCTCTCTCTCCCTTTGTGAGCGATTCCAGAAGCTTCTCTCACAGCTGTCCGAACACGTGCTCAAGCTGTGGCGTTTTTTCTGGGCCATAAATTGTCAGCGGGGGCTGATCGGCAGCTTGCGACTGTCAAGTTCTAAATAACCCCTTTGGGAATTTGGGTTCTTTGCGCCGGCGCGTGGCAAAAAGGGTGCGGGGGCACGTATTGTTCGTTGGGGGTGCACGGTGGCTCGGGTGGCGGCGTTTACGACGGGTCATAAACGTGTCCGCTGCTAATGGACACCCGTGTCAGCGGTCGGTACAGGCTCTGTCAAGTGGGGGCGCGGCCTGGCGGTCGTTAGGGGTCTTCGCGATAAAAGGCTCCGTCCCGTGACCTACTTCGCCGCGATGGAAGCTATTTCTATATAAAATTATTATAATATTATTGGTGACGCCACAATATATATATATATATATATATATATATATATATATACATATATATAACCCCTTCAACCCCTGTGAAGTGTCCTAAACCCTACCCCTATTCTAATTTTGGCCGCTGGATAGTGGCGGAGGAGCATGTAGTAGGTGGCGCATGCGCGGAGATGCTACCTGGCGGCCCTCCTGACAACTGACTCCGACGAGAAGTGACATATAATGACATATCCAGGTAATGGAGAATTACTCCAATGGAGGAGAACCCGCACTAATTAACGGAGGATTACTCCCAAGCGTAAAGCGCACAACACCCCCAAACGGGTTTGGAGACGCGTTGCGTCAATCCAGACACAACAAATTGAAAATTAAAAATAAAAATTCCCAGGATTTGGTCAGGCGATTTTTTTTGCGAGGTTTCCTGTCCTGTTATATTGTATTTTGTCTTTTTCGGACTTTGCAAGAATCGTATGTAGGCATTCGTATTATCGTGATTCTATATTCGTATTCGTATTATCGTAATTCTTTTGTCTTTTAGCAATTATGCTTTAAACGTTTTAGAACCACTACTAGTAAAACATCCCCGTTTCTTAGTATTAACCATTTTTCTGGTAATCGTAATGTTCATACTAGAAGAAACTGATCAGTACTCTCGTCAAAACCGCTAGAAACTCTTGATTCTGTGACCCACGGTAGCATCTTTTGGTTTACTAAGAAATAGTTTATTATCGTTTTTAAGCCTCTGGCGTCCCTCATGAATTTGTGGATGTCTTTCTTTCGGAAGAAACTGTTCGTTATTCGTAACTTATTGAAGGTTGCAGAAGATCTAAGTTCTCCTCCATTTTCGTTTTGTCTGTTCGCCTTCAGTCCCGATTTCGTTCTTTACATTCTTCATTGGTTTGTGACCAATTCTGGCATTGAAGTCGCAGTTCAAAACTATGTTATCATTCGGATTTGTTTTGTTAATAACCTTTTGTTGTTCATTGTAAAATTTACTAGCTTCAGTTTTTCTTCCTTCTTTTGTTGCATACACTCCCATAGTAGCTAGAAATACCCTTTTTTAAATTTTAATTATGATGGAAAGGATTCTTTCTGACACGAATGCTGTCTATATTGTTCTTCCATTGTCAATAATAATGGCAATTTCTGTCGCTGCGCTTTTGGTCTGTTCTACTCCATGATTGATAAGTGGTCGTCTATATCTTTCGAATCTCTAAATTTTTTGTTGCTTCTGTTAGAACCATGATGTTTCCTTTCTTTTCATTTCCTCCAGACGTTCAGCTTATTTGTTGTCACGACCTCTAACATTCGAAGTTCCTATTAAGAGTTGTAATAAGAGTTGATTATCAAAAAGAAAACTAATGTTTATTTTAACAAAAATTATATTGAGTTAGTTTACATTTGTATTGTATATTATTTTCAAAAGTCTTAATATGTTTGTAACAAATAATGTACTTCACTTCCGGGTCAATGACCCCTCCATCTCGATCAGGTTTTTGTCCAGTTTCCCTGATCCATGTACAAATGCTGAGATGGCCACTTGTTTTGCTTCTGGATGTAAATGTAGCTTCACTATGCGCACGTTTTGTTGAACTCTCATTTTGCTTGTAATGGTAGGAAAAGAAGTATGGGCAAGTTACTATTTTGTTAGCAATGCAGAACAATCATACTTGCAATTCGTTTACCAATGCATATAAGTTTTCTATAACTCGGGAAAGAAAATTTCTATTTTTTTTTAATATTGCTAATCTTGCTATTTTTAAAATTTGTTTTTATTTATTTATTTATTTTACAATTTTACTCATCTTTTAACTATTTATAGTTCAAAATGATGGGAAGGAATTCTGGAACTTAACGTGCGCAGATAATCTTATCCCCCATACGTGACATGTAGTTCTTACTTTTTTTTGTTGACTAAATAAATCTAAATCTACCATTTTCTTGCCAAGTTTGTCATCAGGTCGGTCAGACTTATTAACTTACTGATAAGCAAAGCTGTAATATGTCCCCTGGCTGCGTTACGGGCGCTGCGCAGTGTTAGCACGTTGGTTGGGGCTGCCTCCGGTCTGCAGGATTTCTTTAAGGTTTTCTTCCCTAGGACTGGCTATGCCTGAAGAGCTCCTTCCGCCTTCGGTTTTCTGTTAGTTTTCCTTCCCTTAGCCGAGTGTTTCCGTTTGACGGCGCCGGAGACTCGCCCTCGCCCCACTCTCTCATTACCTATTATCCGAGTTTTATCTCAGAGAGCACCCAGGTGCCACCTCAAGGAGGTGAGAGACTGGGCTTGATTACCATACTCCGCTCTTGACCGCTGTTCTCATAGCACATCTGTCGGAGTACCCCATTGCAGAGGGGCACCTCTGGCATTTAGTGGTGTAGGTCTATGGGCATTGGCCTACCCCATCAGGGCCCTGGTCAAACTTCGATCCCCAATGTTTAATACATTTTCAAGACAACACAAGTTTTCTACATTTTCGTGGTAATTTCTAGGTAGAGTGGTACTTCACTTGCTTTACCTGACGAACCGCCACTACTCCTTATTCAGCTCATTTTCTAGCCGCTGTTCCAGTTCCTTCTGCTGTGGTTTCTCCTCACATTCTTCATTTTTCGATATCCAATATTAACATTCAATAAACACATGTTTTTGTCTTTGTTTCAGTCCTTCGACATCTGTTGTGAGTTCGGTGGGAATGGTGCCTTTGGAAGATCTATATCAACTCAATCAATATTTACAGGTACTACATTGTCAATATTTACTGGTGTAAAAATGTATTCTGATTTTGTCTTTAAATTTTTAGGATGCTTTGCAAAGGGAGCAATTACTGGAAAACAAGCTTGCTGCGCTGCAAAGATTAGTAGAAAATACACGTCAAGCTTCTGATGTAGGTTGGAAAGCACTTATTGATGAAGACCGTCTACTCTCCCGAGTAGAAATCCTTGAAACACAGCTACTAACTTATTCAAAGGTAAGTAAACTATATAGAATAAAGAATAACAGTGAAACGAAATGCTATAATAATTATTACTAGCTGTATTGGTATATTTAAGCCACCACGATACATTTAGCGTGCTTGTATTGTACATAATTTTCAATGTGTGAAAACAATTCTAATTTATATGATAAATTTGCAGAAAATGGGCAAAGGATCTGTTGACTTTGGGTGTACTGAAACCGAAAACTATCTCCGTTGTTCTCATTCTCGTTATTTTTTACTTTCCCATATATGTACGCAGTATAGAGAAAGTAATATGCTGCTACACAAAACTGCGATTTTTCGACAGAAAACCAGAATTGTGCGGTCCTGATACAGTACGAGTAGATAAATTATCTTCTAATATATAGTAAATTATTCCCTCGAACACGTTATGTAATCAGATTTCAGAAATTGTGATCCTTTACTCCGAAAAAGAGGCTTTTTTCAAAACGACCGTCTGTGAACAACCCCAGCGCCAAAGCTATTCGTACGATTTTTCCAAAAAGAATATTCCTGATCGATCTGGCTTCATTCGAAGCTTGCGATTTTGAGAAACATTCCTTAAATTTTGAGAATATTTTGAGATAATTTACCTGAAAACCCTGGGACATTTTTCAACATTTTCTCAAAAACGATTCCAAATTTCTTCTTTAAATTTCTTGTAAAAATAAGAGTGAAAAACTTAATTTTTTAGTTAACTCTGAATTTTCGAAAATTGTAAAATGTATTTTTTTCGGTGGCTTCCTGCAACTACAAAATTGAAATTAGAAATTTTTGCATCAAATGAAATTTGTTCTCCATAATTAGTTCTTTCAATAAGGGTACATTTTCTTGAAAACTTCACTAGTTTTCGCGAAATATTGAGTGAAACATGTGCAATATTTAAAAAATATCAAAAACAAAAATTTCTCAAAAACGGCTTCAATTTTTTTCTTTAAACTTTTGGTAGGGATAATGCTGAATATACTGTAGTATAAGATAACTTAATTGCCATTTGCTTTATTCTTTTATTTTTTTCAAAAATTACAAAAATTTGTTTTTGGTATCTCTCGCGGCGCTCTCTATACATGAACGGCGATCTGCATACATTATTGAATTTGTTAAAAAAGTCCATCAAATTATTTCTTATAAAGTCTCATGAAAACTCAAAACTTTTCTGTAAAAATGATCTAAAATTTTCGAATTTTCAGAAACGCTCAAACGCCATTTTCTCGACAACGGCTCGAAAGTTTTTCTTCAATCTGTTTTTGTTGGTGGATTGGATAGTGCTAAATGCACTGTTTAAGTTAACATAAAAGTCGTTTATCTGTATTCTTTTGTTTTTTTTTTCAATTCCACAAATGTATTTTTTTTAAATATCTCACGCCGTTAACATACTTTCCCAACTATTTGTTTACATTATTGCATTTGTGAGTTCGAGTTCTTCTAATGATTTCCAACGATGTTTTTCAAAAACTCAAAAGTTTTCTGTAAAACAAAATTTTAAATATCGTATTTACACTAACGCTTAAACGATATTTTCTTAAGTGACTCGAAAGTTTTTAACAAAAAATTCCATATTTGACGTATTGCTCTTCATTATTCATAAAGTTATATTTCGTTACTAGTACTAGGAAACCGAACAATTCAGAAAATTTGTAGTTTGGGCGGCGATAGATGGCAGCTGACAGGAGGTTGTGGCAAGACCTTGAAGGGAGACCGAAGAAATTAGAAACCTTTTGCAAGAAAGTCTGTGCCATTCTGCAGCACCTCTAGTTTTTGCAAATCTGTGTGTTGTAGTTTGTCATTATTCCAGCCAATTAACAGTAATATTTGTTCTCGACCAAATCAATAGAATGTCCAGAACACATAGCTCTTAGTTCGGAGGGCAGCACCGTCGCCTCAGGGTGCCAAGCGGCAGGCTGCTATAAGCCATGATCTATGGATAAAACACGTCAAAACTGTCGATTTTCTTTTGAAATGTCGTGATCAATCTTTGTTGGAGGTTTTCCGCTGCGGTTTTAAAACGTTTTTGATCTGTTTAGCGCAGAGAAAAGAACGTCTCAGACTTACTCGAAGCGAAATGTTCTTTTTTCTTTAAAATAAAGTTGTATTTTCACGATAACTAGTTGTGTCAGGTAGTGTACTAGGGCAAAAGGGACCGGGAGAGACACAGTAAGTTTTTTAGATGTCCTAATTTTCCCAAAAATCAGAAATGGAAAATTACAGCACCTTCGGACAAAAATAGATTTAGGTTTTGAAGCAAAAAAAAGTTAGATGGTTATTTCAAGTCAATAGTAGGTTACAGGATCCACTCATCTTCGTAATTTGCAATTCACACGTCTATACAATTTTCTTGTTGTTGACATTGTCATTCTCAGATGTTTCGCGTGAAAACGAAGATAGTTATTCCACATTTTTGCAATAATATAAACCATCCACTAAAGGACTTCGCAATAAATAAGTAGTCATTTACTTGCATTTCCTGAACGTGTTGTACAAACACAGCATCGTAATGTGTTTGAGCCGAGTGTTCATAAAATAGTGCTTTCTTAAATCCAAGTAGTCGACGAAATTCGCAGCCCGAACCTAAATAAACCGAAATAAAGCAAATATCAATGCAGATCTCAAATGTGATAAGACACACGTACCTCGGCGATCGCATAGTACAACGGACATTCTCAAGAAATCTCTTACGTGCTTAGCAGAGGTTGCCCCCCCCCCCCCCCCCCCCCAACACTTTTCCTGCCAGACGTTGTGACGACTCTCTATTGCCTTGGATTTTCTCATGTTTTCTTTCTTTATCTCTCTCTCTCTCTCTCTCATTCAGGTCGATAAAGTGTGTCATGATATCGTCTCTGATTTAAACTTTGTGCCAAAATTTGACCATATTCAGTAGCTCAGTCTTTACTTAAGTTGTCTTCATAGTGAACATTCCTCTGCGTCTTGAAGAATGACTACTAGGGATTGAGATAAATCACTACATCATTTGTTTCATTTGTGGAAAATATACTATCAACAGGTACTAGTTATTGTACTGGTCTTAAGGACGGCTTATATTTGTTCTCTAGAGGTTAAGCGCCACAATATAAAAGGATGTGAACGCAGGATGTGGGAACATTTTTCCGGTCCCAGTTGACGTTCGTACCGGACACCGATTCGTGATACCGGTGTTTGCACCAATGAGCGTATCGTGAGATTACTGCTCGAGGTGTCGAAATGACAAGCCGCGTAACATTTGCCATTCTTTACAGCTACCTTGAAGCTCAGACGAAGGGAATGGAGCTCGTACAGACATAACAGGGATACAGTTTCTTGCAATATACAAATTGAACGATCATGTACACAAACCACCTTCAGAGAAGGCAAAGTACGGAAAATCTTCAAAAGAAGACATCACGCCCCCAATTAACCCCAACCAATAAATACCATTTTTCTACCCAACCTTCGTGGAGAGTCCACATTTATAACATAACAATTATGAAATCATACGTCTTGAGAGTGTCAGAGCATAGGACGCGAGAGAGAGAGAGAGACCTAGACCGAGACCGGGGAGACACTTCTTTTTATCCGAAAGTGAAGAAGGAAATCTGAAGAAAACAGAATACTAATAGTACTTAGAGAATGGCACATACTCTCCTGTATTAGTTTTCTATTTCCTTTGGTCTCGACTACCTACTCGGACTTGTCCATACAATCGTGACGGTATCCCGGACAAAGTACTCAGTGACAGCAAAGCTGGCTTTTGCACTCTACGTACCACGTACTATTCGTACCTTCAGCGTCCGAGCATTTGCTCTACTCGGAGAACTGCTGGCCTCCATTGATGTAATGCCGAGACCGAAGCAAAGATGTAGAGGCCCTCAAACAAGTAGTGTCTTAAAGGCTCTTGCAGCGAAGAATTCTAAAGAAATTTGAAGTTGGTAGTGTCGTAACAATAGAACAGGGCAGGGGTCAAAATGACACCTACATCCATTGTTTCTTCAATTCTAAATTAAGATTATTAGTGCTTTCTTTCAAACATTGTGACGTTTTCTCTTTATTTATTCTCTTTATAATATAGTTGGAATCTATAAAATATTTTTTTTATTTGATCATGTGATATCCCAAGAACAGCGGGAGGGGTCATTTTGTCACCCTTCATTATTTATTTGTAAAACTACCATGCTCTGGACGTATCGGTGTTGGTTCGGTCTAATCATTTCATTGTCGTGAAGATACTACAGTATCGCAATCGTAGAATACACCCCCCTTCCTCTGAAAATGATGCGATAACTATGTCGTACGGTTCACATTGAAAATAGAATTGATAATTGTTTTTTTGTTTGTTTGTTTTTAAATTTATTTCCTCGTGTTCGGCATTGCTGCCTTTCAGGGGTGTTAACATTTTACAAAATTAATGTGATAATTGTTCTGTGCTTCATTTGATTATTTTTTCCCTCCTGGAAAGTAAAGAATGAAACGAGCGCAGGTTTTAACGCATATCGATCTTTGATAAGTTTCTTTCTTTTTTCCATTCTCATTTTAGTTTTCTTGTCAGAATGTTATAGCGTATGAGGTCATAAAGTCAGGTTCAATTGGTCTTTGTGTTGCCAGAGATGGAACCGAGTGGAAGGAGTCATCGCCAACTCCTCGTCATCTGGAAGACCTTTTCTTTCTTTACTTAAAGATGTTGCTTCATCAATGGTCCAAAATGAAGCACCTATTGGAATATTTTTAGATCTTTCGAAAGCTTTTGGCGTTATTGACCATAACATCTTGCTATCAAAATTACCTTCTTATGGAATTCGTGGCATCACCCTAGACTGGATAACCTCGTACCTTAAACATCGATCTCAAAGAGTAGAAATACCTTACTGGTACGATAGGACATTGTTTACTTATCTTTCCAATTCTTTACCAATTGAATATGTGGTCTTGCAAGGTTCGATGTTAGGTCCTATCCTCTTTCTCTTATACGTAAAAAATATGACGTCGTGTATTAAAAACGGAAAAACATACTCTTTGCCGATGACTTTGCTGAGCAATACAGAAAAATCATACTTGAAATTCGTTTGCCGATGCAAATAAGTTTTCTATAACTCGGGAACGAAAATGTTCCACCTCATGTTCCACCTGAAGCACTCAGGTAAAGTTATTGGCGAATGGCGACCACCCATGAAGTAGAACTGTAGGAGAACACGCGTCGATCGCAGATAGTTGACCTTTGCGTGCTCAATCCGAAACACCTGACTTATCTCCTCGTTTCTGAACGTTTCCCGGCAATACTGAAATATTGGAAGAGCTTGGGTAAGAACGGCATATCATGCAAAACATGTACAAATTTTATGAATAAAATTTAACGTATGTTTAATAAATCTAAAATAAGAGATGAGGTAAATAACTGATAAATTAATGATGAAACATTACTAATGAAGGCATGCGCTACTTAAAAGCTATCTTCTAATTGATACCTGTCGGAGGACACCTGCCCCTGCGTCAATCGTCGTCCTGAGTTGAGGAGACGACGGCTTCCGACATTCCGGTGTTTTCCCAGTACTGTAGCGCCGCTACCTGACCTGCTGAGTTCACCTGGGCGGAGTGTGCAGGCGTTCACGCTTGTAAACCCCCGGCGACATCGCGTCTTATTGTTTGGGCGCCCACTGGTAGAGCGACGCAGGCGGACATTGCTGCAAAGTCTCATTGACATGATGCCAACTCGGCGCGCGAATTCCCAATTGCTTAATAACGTGAGGCTGGTGCGTACCCATATCTGCATGTGCGTATTTGCTTTGGTTGCTCTGTCTGCCCTTAACTTACTGCGCGCCGAAACGCCCTAATGCAGACTCGGCGAAATGGGTCAGTCGCCCAAGTCCGGAGACTCGCCGGCCAAGGAAGGTGTGGATCAAAACGAGCAGGCGACTGTTCGTTGCATTGATAAGGGGTTCGTGGTAGGTCCGTAAATTTAGCATAGCAAGGTTTTTTTTATCGAAATTTAACTTCTTTGCTAATTTAACATTGTTGCTTTTTGTTATTAATTTATTACGCCATAATAAAAGCTGTTGCTCTTCGTTTGACCCTGTTATTAAACATTCGGCTAACTTGCTAACTAATTTTAGTACCGCAATGAAAGAAAACCAAGAAATTACAGAGATAAATAAAATAATTACATGGGAATTTAATCCTTTTTTCTTGCCGATTATTTCCCCAAAACAAGTTTTGTTGGTATAAAACTATTACTGTAAATGCGAAATTACGCTATTTGATATTATGAAAATCGACAATTTCTGAAATATTTGAAAAAAACGGGACTATGTCAAAGTTATTTTTATGTAATGTTATATAATCCATTTAACATCATCCATTCGAAATATTTCGGAGCTGTTTTTGATAAAATGTTTCATTTCTCATTTTCACCGAAATCATTTGCGTTTTCGAGAATCTTTGTAAGGCATTTAAAGCACTTGTACTCCGAAATGCAATAATGAATATAAATCGCTGGTAATGTAAATATTAGTGACGCGAGGAAGGGGTGAAACAAATTACAACTGTGTAATTTTGGAGAAACAAAACAAATACACCTATATTTGTGAGACTGTATTCGGGCTTTATTCGATAGAAAGGGAAAATACAGGCAATGTAGTTGCATCTGCAGACTTAAAATAAAATAATTTAAACACAGCAATATGGTGTTTGTTGCATCTTATAAGTACATTAAGCACTATTCCTGCCAAAAGTTTAAGGAAACATTTTGTAGCCGTGTTTGACAAATTTTTGTGTATGATTTTTTTCCACATATTTCACTGTATTACGCGAGAAAACCACTAGAATTTTGAAAAAAAAATATGTAGGGCGTTAATGAAAACACTAGGTGAAAATTTCTTGTTAAGAAAAAAGGTTTTATCTTCAATATTTTTGTTGTGAGGAGAAATAAAAAATATCCATTCTTTGTAATTTAAATAAATTCAGTGTTAACAGTAAAAGTCGATACTATGTCATCTTTATCGGTGTGTTTCACTCTATCCTAAAAAAAGTCAGTTTTTTGAAAAAATTAAAGTGTCTCTGGGGCTTCATGTAAAGAACTCCGTGATTGTAAAGTGTGTTTCTGAAGCAGAGGTTCGAGAGTCAGGACAGATCCACTAGGCCTGACACTCGAACCTCTGCTGTTCATTTGTAAACCAAAAGTTTAGGCGCTATAGTTGTTCACAGGTGGACGAACGTTTTGTAAAAAAACAGTATCAAGGAACCACAGTTCATGAAATCTCACTATATAACATATTAGGGGAAGTAATGTTCTACATATTTGAACATAATTTATTTACTTTTTTTTGTATCAGAGTTGCACAATAGGAATTTTGTAAAGATCGCCGGATTTTTGCCCCAGCACTGCATAACTTTCTCCTTAATAAGAATTTTACTTCCTATGGCTTAATTGGTACGTACTCTCCGTATGGTACGTACACGAGAAAATAATATACATTTGAAGTATTAATTACCAATCACAGTTAAATCTCTGCATCATAATTTCATCATTGAAGACAAAGTGATATTTCACTTCAACGAATTTTTGATTTTGAAAAAACAAACAAACAAAAAAACAAAAAAAAACGAATCTATCCGCAATCGCATGCCAGATCTTTAAAGTGTAACGTCGTGCCAAGGGGCCAGATTAACAACACATGTCGGAAGGCCAGCGAGGGGGCCGGGGCAGTCCTTTGGCGGCAAGCGCAAGGCCACTAGAGGTGGGCCCCTCCTCAAGGGCCCGGGTGGGCGTGTCTCGGAACGCGGGTGTCAACTGGCGCAGAGGGAAATGATGGGTGAGTCCAGCCGCGGTGCAGCTGGACTCCAAAATTGCAAACAGGCCCACGTTTCGGGATGAGAGGACGCCGCCGGCATGTGAAGTCTGTCACATGACCCCTCGCGAGGCGGCTGGAGGGTAACCAGCCGTGGTCATTAGAGTTTGAACCGAATCGCGTTGCGGTAGGCAATTGTCACCCGCCAGGGGTTATCACGAGCTTCGGCAGCGAGGTGTGGCGGTTGCCACGGGACAAAAGACCAGGAGCGGCGCCAAGCCGCTGGGGTTTGCGTCAGGCTGGGGCGGGGATGCCTCAGATGTGCAATGCTGGGAGTGCAGCGCGTTTCCGAGGAGTGTGTATATAGTGTATTAAAACTTGTAAATAAAACTGTATAAACAACTCCGTGTCTGTGTGTTACTCGCACCCGGCGACGCCACAAAAGATATCAGGGAATTGCAACGACGAAGTCTAACGGCGATCTGACGTTGGAATTCTGGGACATTTTAGACAAATAACTAAACATCAGTAACCGTAAATATTTTTAAATATGCCAAACTCCATTGCCGAATTAAAATCATATTATAAGTTAATTTTTTAAAGGCCTTCAATTCATGATTACGTGACATTGCTGCAAATTGGAATGTGAAAGGTAATAGAATCGATTATTTTTGGAAACCCCATAAGTCATTTTCTTTTGAATTTTTGCTCTTTGTGAGATAATAGAAGTTGTAGGATCGTTCCATGTGTAAATCCTGTAAACAAGATGAATGCAATGGCCGGGAGGACGTTTCAATGTTTTGGTTTGGTTTTGAAAATCTGTGATTCATTGACTTGCGGGGTATGCATGACTGTGTATGTACAGTGGTGGAAAAATTATTGCACCGTTCAATATTATTCTTTTTTGTTTTAAAGAGAGTTTAAAACTATGAATGGCTGTTCAGTTGTCGGTTTTTACATTTTTACTTCTATTGTTGACCTCCTGGAATATATTCACTAAGAATTCATAATTATTTTTCAACAATGTGTGCTTTTAACATCTGATCTCTGCTAGAAGATCATTTCTTGTAAAATCCTTTGTATGGGCATAGCACGCTAGTATGCCTTCATGCATGCTAGCGGGCTATGGTATGGGTAAAGGAGTGAAGTTAATGCTGAAAACGAAAGCACCAATACCGGCGTATTCCCCTGTTGGTCTCAGTTCTTGAGATATATCTTTCAAGATTGATTTTCATTAGTCTACTATCTCTAGGCTTCTAATCGGTTCTAATTCTTCGATTCGGTGTTGGGCGTTCGGACGTGTTTTCCGGGAGATCCGATGAAAGACGGTGATGGGGTGTTCGCTGGAATGTTACCGGGGTCTCTTGCCGCGCTCCTTACCTGGAGTGCCGCGCACAGCGCTGCTCTACACAGTCATTCCTGGCGGTTAGCAGCAATGTTGAGTTTTGCGGTTCTTGCTGTGCTGCTGGTAATCGGCGGGGTGGAACTAAAACCAGCCTAGCTGCGGCCCAGTTTTGAAGCCGCAGACAATATCGTGTGCTGGATGTGAAAGAAACTTGCGTCCTGGAGCTCAGGGCGATAGGTGTTACCGCTGGTATCTCTACAGTTCTGGTAACGTGAAGGGCTGGTTTAGAGGCAGTGGAGATTGGATATGCGACACCTGCCGTGTTAGTGGGGAGTAGAAGGTCGATGAGCGAATACGGGAGCTGGAGCAAGAATTGAGGACCGCTAGGGCATTTCTGGAAGACTGCATGAAAAGGTATAAGGAGCTTGAGGATCAGTTACAGGCGAGTACTAGCAGTTTTTCTGGAACTACTACAAATGCTGTTAAGGGTACTGAAAAAAAGGTGCTTGTTCTAGGGGACATCATAGTTCGGTGTGGCAACGGTGGTCTGGACGTACGAGGTTTTCCGGGCATTCGAACGGCCGATTTATCGAGAGTCAGGACCTGGACTGACCGGATGCAGTTATTTTACTTGTGGGAACCAACGACTGTAAAAGGAATGTAGACTATGTTATAGGAACTTGTAACAGCAATACAGGAACTTGTAACAGCAGCAAGAAAAAGGTTTCCAACTGCAAAATTAATCTTGAGTCGTTTATTGTGAAGGAGAGACACTTGCTGGACCCGCGTAGACCTAATCAATGACGGCATGGATTGGGTAACGAGCAGCTTCGGTGCCCAGCTGGTGGATTCCAACGCCTGTATTGCGGACGGCGACCTGGGTGGCGATGGCTTACACCTCACCAGGAGGGGTGCCTGAAAGCTGGGGCGCTTATTTTCCAAGATCGGCGCGCACGCGGCCGCAGGGTACTCCGGGAGCAGCTGAGAAGAAAAAGCGATGGACACAAATGAGGGCAAGTCTCTAATACTGTTGCAGGTAAATTGTAGAAGTGTTGTTAATAAAAGTTTAAACTTTTGGAATCTTGTAGAAATTTACAATGCCGATATTATAGTAACGGAATCATGGCTTGGTGCGGACATTTTAAATGCGGAGATATTTTAGGGAACTACGTAGTGTTTAGATGAGATTGGGGTAGTCGCGGCAGCGGGGGTGGTGGTTATTTACTTAAAAAATTGCCATAAACCCGTAGAATTGTTGTCTGATCCAGAGTGTGAAATGAATGCAGTTGAAGTTCCGAGGAAAAACGTTCGAGGTACGTGGGAAATAATAGGAATGTATAGACCTCTAGGGGAAAATATAAATATCTTGCAGGAACTTGTAGAAAGACCTCGCGTTGGTTTCAGGGAGAACAGACAATTATCAGTGGAGATCTAAATTTGTCCCAAATTCAGTGGGGGAATAGAAGTGACTGATGGGCGCAGGCTATGGTAAACTTGCTAGTTTGGACAAATAACCTCGTACAGGTAGTAAAGCAGCCAACGGGAGAGAAAATGAATTAGACATATTTTTAACGCGACAGGAGGGATCCGCTACTAGTGGTGACGTAGTTCCAGGTATAAGCGAGCACTCACCTGTGAGTCTAAAAGTGAAAGGAAACTCTACACCGGCCAGAACTAGGCGTAAGAAGATTTACTTGTACCGTAAGACTGACGTGGCCAATTTACAAAAGTCGATCATTATTCCACATGGGCGAGTTTTGGTAGTTCTGTAGAGGAAGTGTGAACTAATTTTAAGAAAATCATTAATAAGTGTATGGATCTCTTTGCACAGTTTAAAATCATAACAAGGAATGCCGATCCAGAATATTATAATAATCGGATACGAAAGTTGAAAAGCAAATTAAGGCCGGCAAATAGGAAAAGAAAAATTAGTGATAAACATTATGAGAACTGTATGTCACTATCGAGAGAACTATTGGAAGCAAAATATTAGCACAGGAAGGGTATTTGGAAACGATCCTTACTGATAAAAATAAATGTTGGAGCATTTTTTAAATACGTACGAAGGCGCAAAGGAAATTGCGAAGAAATCCCATCGGTAAGAATCGGTAGTAATTATTTAGTGGTAGACGAGAAACAAAAAGTAAATATATTTAACCAATTTTTCGCATCAGTTTATTCAGATAAAAGAATGATCGTCGTAAACGAATGCGAAGGAGATAATTTTTATACTAAATTCGAGAGCGCATAAGAAACGAAATGCCAAATTAGGTAATAATAAATCAACACGACCGGGTGGAATTTCGGAGGAAATTCTCAAATTAGGAGGGGAAGCTATGTTATCGTATCTATTGCGGCTTTTCGAGATATCAATGAACAATTCATGTGAATTAGACATGAATTACACTTGGGAATTGACTAAGATTACACATGACAATCCTAGGGATTAGAGAGATGCCATAGTGGTCCCAATTTTCAAAAGGAATTCGCGTCAAAATGTCGAAAATTATCGCCTAGTAAGTCTTACGTCTGTAGTGTGTAAGCAAATGGTACATTTGGTGGCACAACACGTGGAATTTGCGATAAGAATAATATCATTTACGAAGGGCAACACGGTTTCAGAAAAGGATGTTCATGTGAAAGTCAGGTAGTCACTGTCAGTCAGGACATTGCTGACCCTGTCGATAAAGGTTCCATCGTTCACGCAATTATAGACGTCACGAAAACGTTCGACTTCGTTCCCCATGATAAATTAATCCATAAAATAAGTAAGCTTAACATAGACAGAAGAATTGCTCTCTGCATTCGAAACTTTCTCAGCTCGTGAACTTAACTGGTGCGAATTGGGTCTAATTTCTCTGCGAGGGCAGAAGTAATGTTCGGAGTGCCACAGGGAAGTGTCGTAGGTCCGTTGTTATTTGTAGCATATATTAATGATATTTGGCAGAGAATTGAATCAAAAATGCGTCAATTTGCAGATGACTATAATTTATTAGCCCTAAGAATAAACTGATTTTCCAATTTGTATGTAATTGAACTAAATGAGGATATGAGGTGAGCAGAATACGTAAATTATGTAGTGAAAAAGGCGTGGAAGGCTTTACACTTTGTGATTAGAGTGCTTTGGAAAGGAAGTGGAAAATCAAGGGAATTGGGGTACACATCTCTAGTACGGCCGATAATGGAATATGTTGGGCCCCATATCGTTTAGGACAAATAAAATCACTCGAAAAAGTACAAAAATATGCCGCAAAATTTGTTAGGAGAAGACGTTCTAATTCTGAATTTAAATCTTGGGAAACTTTGGAAAAACGCACAGAGAAATCGCGTCTTTCTGCGTTATTCAAATCAATACGATCTCATCGTCCGTGTGGGGGAAGTGCGGGTAAGATCAAAACTCACATACGTTGCGGAGAAGGATCATGGATCTAAAATTCGTCAAAGAAAACAGAACAGATGTAGGTAAATTTTCATTTGTAAACAGAACAATACAAAATTGGAACGAATTGCCTGCAACAGTGCTGGAGACTTCCCTCAGTGTGTCAAAAAAATTTGAAATTAGATAAATTGTAGTTTTTTAGAATATGGCTCCATATGTACATTTATCCATTATACATTAAAATACATTATACATTAAAATTATTTTTTTGAATTATTATTATTATTTGATATTAGGTCAGCTTTAGCATCATAGTTTTAATATACTAATCTTATAAAATTGTATTAAGTAATGTGTAAATATTGTAATGTAGCTTTGATTGTGTTGTGTATATGTAGTAACTACTTAGAAAACGCTACCAGCGATAATGGAAATGTTGATTGCATGAAAGGGAGACGAAGGACGAGTCTTCTACCCTTAATCAAGATCGAATGAATCTGTCTTAGCGATGGCTGGCTCTCATATACAGGTATGAGAAAAGATGGGAAAAAATATAAAATGTTTCTGTGAGTAGTGGAACTGTTTGGAGTAGACTCATTGAAGCAGAGCTTCCTGACCGTCGCACAGGAAGAAGCCTTTACTGACGAAATCAATGGGACAACAGATACTACAGTGAAGAAGCACATCTGACATGGTCCACAGTGATGTGGATTCTCAGATATGGATCTTTTCTGATGACTCCAAATTTGATTTGCATGGCTCCAATGGAAAACGTTTTGTTCGCCGCAGAAGGTGTGAAGAGTTTTTGACTTCATGCATTACGCAAACTGTGAAGCATCCACAAGGACAAATGATCTGAGGATGCATTTCTGTCCATGGAGTTGGTAGTCTCGATTGCTTAAAAGGCTGTTACTGGATGTGTTTATAAAAATATAATTGAAAGGAAGCTGATTACCACTATAAGGGGCCATTTTTGTGACGTTTTATGCTGTTGCTTTCTCCTCCTTGTCATAGAGCTGTAAATGTAAGTCATGTGAATGCTATTTGTAGAGGGAGCAGAAGTTAAGTAAGCGATTAGTATATATTTTTACATTTTAGTTGAAGTCATTCCTGCAAAAAATGGGGTGCAAGTGTTAGACTGATCTGGCAACAGCCCTGATCTCAATCCCATTGTTCGAAGGTGGAGAGGAATGCTGTGGCGAGAGAGAAACCCAGAAATATAATAGACTGCTGTGGCGAGAGAGAGATAATATAACTTGAGACTTGTAGCTGTGGGATTTCCTGAATTGAGCAAGAAATTTATTAATAATTTAATTCGATCTATGCCTAGACGATGGCAGGCAGTAATCAAAACACGTGGCGAGCCAACAAAATATTAATGGCATTTTTTTTATGCTGTTGAGTGTTTGTAGTTACAAAAGTGCAGTGCAGAACTGTATTTTGCTACAATAATTTTCAGTCTTTCAAACACATTACTTATTTTTGCATTAAGACCGTACTTCTTTTATGTAGTGTTAATACATTCAAAAACAGTATTATAACTCTTTAAAATTATAAAAAATGAATACAATTTAATAAACTAATATTAAAATTCATTATTAATATAAAATCTCTATTTTTCGTAAAATCGTTATTTTTCTCTAAAAATAAATACTTTATTCATCGATTTCAGTTGAAAAACGTCATGTGCGAAAAGTGCTGCAATAATGTTTTCCACCTCTATATGTATGTGGGTCATTTCCATGTCATATCCCACAAATTTAAGGGACATTTCATCGTGATGTCTCAGATTTTGCAACATTTTTGTCTGAGAAAATATGGTATAAGTTAGTATAAGTAAAAATATGAAACACATGGTTTCAATTTTTCCCCAAATATTATTATTCGTGATTAAATTAATTTTCGAAAAAATGCTCGCATTACTAAATTTAATCATTTGTAACTCGTTATTGTGGCAGAAATTTAATGTTTTGCGACATTAAATAACAAAATATGCTCTTTTATTTGATGTATGTATTGAATTCATAACATTTTTTAAAAGTACTTTTGTCACCTATTTTATTTTTGTTTTGAATTTCTCCCAAAAAAACTCGAGTTTAAAAATTTGAAAAAAATGCCATTGAAATCTCAAGAAATTGCTACATAAGTTTGCTAAGTTACAAAGTGGGACATTGAAATGATTTTGAGATATCATATACAATAAAAATGTCTACATGTTTTGCTGCAGCATCTGCAGAGCGTCACTCCTCAAGCACGTGCCAGTCAGCAGAAGACGATTACCATCAATATATTTTCACAAAGCAATGAATAGAAGTATCCCCACGCACCTTAGTGCAATATACATACATATGATCTTCATAGCCGATTAAATTCAAATTAAAATGTGTCAATCGTATTCAATTTAGTATTAAACTGACAGAATATTTACGCGAATAAGAGAATGTGATACAGTTAATTATAACGATATTTCTTTTGCTTCACTTTACGGTGAATATCGTTAATTCGCCTTTTCATAACTCTGTTTTTTCTTTGTGCCTTCTACTGTTTTTTATTATATTATTGATGAAATAGGCCTCTTCAGCGTTGCTAAATTATAAAGGTAATGTTCTTCACATTATCATCAGCCCATTTAAAGAAATTCCAGATTAAATTAATAGGTTCCTGTCAGGATAGACGCCTAGCTTTTATCGAGAATATTATAGTTGCCCCCTCCCTCCTACGTCGCATAATCCCGTTTCATAAAACGTTGCAAAGCGAAGAAATATCATTCAGAACTCACATTAAAGTTATCTTTGTAAAAGCATAAACTCTCATTGTTTTGTAATACTAGGCACCTTACTTGAGAAATGTTAAGAGTTTACATTGAGAAGGGTGAATTGAATTCGTGTCGTGTTTCAGATATCCACAAATTATTTTTTTTAATTTTAATTTTTAAATTTTTTGCTATCTCTGAAGTGTAGCACAAAAGAATGCAGAGTAGCTAAGACATTAATTCACAGCAGTCTCTGAATAACATCTTCAAGTACGAAAGAATTTTCTTAAAAAAATATCACATTGGACAATGAAAACTCGTAACGTAAAATTTTATTTTTATTTCGTGAAGAGAGCAGAAGACGGCAAACGAAGGGGCAGAAGCGGAAGAAACAGAAGTCGATCGTACTGTCAGTTTCTTTATTACTCGTATCAGGTGATTCTTTAGGGTGGCCAGAACCAGCTGTGCACGTTTATTCATCATTGTCACTGCCCAACATATTTGTGGCATAAACGAGAAAGGTCGATTCTCACTTTCTTAAAAAAAACTCACTTTACTCGTCACGAGAAGGAATATTGAAAACCGGTTTTTCCAATACACAAAGCTTTTTTTGGCGGTAAACAATTTTCAACTTCTCAAGAACGCTGATTGTAGCAACCTAAAGGTACACTTCTTATACAAGTATATTTTCATATAAAGAAAATGCAAATAACAATAATATTATTGAAATGCAAGTATTGATATTATTGTATGATTATCTGTGGTTACTAACTTAACAAAACAACAGGCATGTTTCGCGGACCCTAGCAGTGTCAGTTGTTTATAAATAAACGTAATAGTCGCGTTTTGTCAGAAGACTTTCATTTGAGACGTATGTGACTTTGTGCGATTCATAACATGACATAAGTCTCATGGTTACTTTATGTTGGACGACACAATGGACCGGTTTCGCCAACAGCCGACTTAAGTTGAAAGTAGTTACCCGAGAGTAACCATTTACTCCAAGATAGTAACTCTCGAGTAGAATATGAGCGTTTCACCATGCTTCTAGAGGGTTATTTTACTCTAGAGTACATACTCTCCGATTTACTCCGCAAATCAGCTGAACACACAATATTTGAGAGCGATTCAAGAAGGCTGTGAGCGAGAATGACGCTGGGAACCAATGCGGACCAACGTGAACCTTTGATTAATTCCATATATTCTATCATTCATTTCAGTTTCGGAGTTCTTGGCGTTATAATCTGGTGTGGTGTGATGGTGGTTTGAGTTAGCATAGTTTATTTCCTAGTTTCTGTATCTTTATTTCTTAATAAATATTCATTCTTCTTCTCTGGAGACGAGTTACTATTTTGTTAGCAATGCAGAAAAATCTAATTTGCAGTTCGTTTACCGATGGCGGTGCAAATGAATTTTCTATAACTAGGGAACGAAAATCTTTAGTTTTTCAAATGTTGCTGATCTCGTGTTTTTCTAAATTTTATTATTATATGTTGTTTCATTTTTTAAACTTTTATTAATCTTTCAACTATTTGTAGTTAAAATGTTGGAAAGGGATTCTGGAACTCAAGAAAACGTGCGCAAATGATCTCCCCCATACGTGAGTACAGTTTTTACTGAATAAATAAATGAATATTTCTTAATACTTGTAGTTCCTGTAGTTATTATTTTTCCTTTTGTTGTCGTATTCGGTACGTACTACCTTTATTTCGTATCCACATGGGAGAAAAATAACTTTAGAAGTTCTTTACAGTTTACTGTGTATCTGATGAAGTTAAACAGCTGATTTGGTCAAACATAACCTCATGACAAAATCTCGATAGTCATAATTAAAACCAACCCATTCTCTCTCGCACCCTTTGTCTTCGCACTAGTGGATAATATTCCGAATCATTGCTGGAATCGCCTTCAAATACGTAGTCGTCTTCGTAATCGTCGAACCGTAACAACACTTCGGAGGTATATGCACGTTGAAAACTGAATTTACTCCGTACTTTACCCGACGGATTTTCGCGGTGTAAAGTTACTCTCGAATTTACTCTCGTGTAAGCGATTTACACTCGAGTAAAGTGTTGGTGAAACGCTCCAAGAAGTTACTCTCGAGTAAACATGATTTACTCCAGAGTAAACTCTTACTCTTTGCTTGGTGAAACCGGCCCAATGTGTCCTGTCATTGACGCCCCGTAGTTCAGCAGCGAGTCCTCGGGGTAGCGGGCTGCCTACGTGTTTCGATAAAAAAAAAAAAAAAAAAAAAAAACTATTTAAAAGTGTTATGTGTCCCTCTTCGAAATTTGTCAGATATGTACAACATTGGTGTGTAAATACACGAGTGTTTTTTTAAAAAAAATTAAGTGTTGATTTAATGTAAAAAATTGCATGTTAAAATTTTAATTAATTTTGCATCGTATGACAGGTCAAACTTTAAGTTAAATGTAAGTGTAATTTTATTTTTCTGAAGGAAAAAATTGCGCAAAAACTTTTAAACATGATTTTGGGGAAAAAATAACACTAGGGAACAAAACAATTTTTTTTATACCTCCAGGATGGAAGTAGGTGATTTCAAAGGAAACGATCAGGCTGATTTCGAGTGTCATAAAAAGTGTGTTTTGCAAGGTTCAAAAGATATGAACATATTTATTATTTGAAATAAGCAAAGTCCTATATTGCGTTCCTCATTGTCACTCAGGTTATATTATTATGCAATATTATGAGCATGCTTCATATCAGGTAAGAACAAGTTAAAAATGAAATACGTATATTTGTACAATAATATGCAGACGTTAAAATGGTTTGTTGGTATTCTCCACAACATTGCTAGAGCGAATGACAATAATTTGAGTTTTCCCTACTACCGCAATCTAAGGTTCGTTGGACAGGTGACTCAACGTAGATGAGCAACTCATGGTTTGTCCTATCATAAACATGACAAAGTATAAAGAATACGAAGACGTTTTGTAATTTCATATGTTTTTCACTTTCAAGTGTGAGTGTAAATCCTTCACAAACGTGACAGAAGTAATAGGGTTAATTCGTCTACTTTCAGTGGAAATGATGTGCATTTTATAGAACCAACTCAATTCTAATCAAATCATGTGGCGAATTTAACTTTATAAAGCCCACAGAACTGTAATGTAATAATGTATTTGAGGCACACGCAAACCGGACACGAACTTCACGCGCACTGCGGGTACAGTTCCACATGTCACCGACTGACTCAGAATACCGTATGCCACGCCAATAGTTGAATACTTGTATACTTGCGATAAGGTAAGGGGCTTAAGCTATTCCTTTCGGTGACTGATGCACAGTGGGAAATATGAGGGTGCACGTGACTTGTTCTCTAAAAGTAAAGACGGCACTCTTCGAATACAGATGGTAAAAAAACACCAAAACTTAATATTGTTGGTATTTCACAAAAGTGGCTTTGTTAAACTAAACAAATATTTTATTTTTAATAGATTTTACGCGTATTGATTCTATATATTGTGACGAACCCTCCCGTCGTAGTGCGTAATGAATCTAGCGGGGTCCCAGAATGTGTCGAGGCACGTGAGTGTTCTTTGAGTAAATTTATTTTAATGTGGGTGCCAAGCGCGATACCAACCTTCCTGCGCCAGCTCTAGAGATATCAAGGGGCGAGTCGCTCAGGTTCACACCAATGTACTTTTGAACTAATTAAAAATGTTACTTTCATGAACTGCTACACCGTGAATCTTGAATCATGAATATAAGGGCCATACCGCGGCTCTGTCTGCATTCGATTTGACTAGTTGCAAATGATGTACATTGTCTTACTATTGGAATAAGTAATCTGTTGGTCTTATTACTTCCAATGCGAGTAGAAAATGAAAGAAATCTGCAGGTGCCAGGTGCGTTTTCGTGAGATACCCAGGAACCCGGGAAAAATCAAAAGCTATGGAACAGTTCGGATTTTAACTGTACAATGCAAATATTTGTGTTATTCCGTCTATTCTCAAATGGTGCTTAAGGACTGCATTCTCTTCCTCAGCGCGTCACTGTTTACAACTCAAAAGAGACCTTTTGTCATTAAATATTTTGTATTGATATGTTGCCTTATGACACAGCATCTACTTTTTCATTCTTAGCTCGTAAAGAACTATTGTACTGAATGTATACTGTGTTATTGCAGTATTTGTGAAGACTTATTTTGTTAAAATAATTTATTGTAGTGTTATTTGTATTTTATTTTTGTTGAGTAGTGTGTCTGCAACGTTTGAGAAAACTAATTTATGTGGTTTTGTTCAGCAGTATTTTTGCTGCTGCAAGTCACTAGTTGTACCTAATTTAGTTAATTTTATTTCAGTATGTAATTGTGTGAGATGTTCTTTACGCTAAGGAATTTTCTTTATATATTGTTGTAGAATTTTGCCGAGGATAAATTGAGAGATGAATTACGAAAATTACAAGAAGACAAGAGTCTATATCAAGGAACTGCCAAAGAATCATTGAGAAAACTTCTTCAAGAAAAAATTGATGCGGTACAAAGATTAAATGATTTAGAACGGTAAGGTAATTAGATCAAAAATTCCATTTAGTATATTTTAAATTTAGTGTGTTAATCATTGCACTTTTTCCAGCACATTGAGCAACACAGAAGACGAATGTGCACATTTGAAAGAGATAAGAGAGCAGAGTCAACAAGATCTGAGTGATCTAGCTCAAAAGTACAGTCAGCAGTTGCAGAGAATTGAAGATCTTTCTCATAAACTAATGGTCAGTGCCCTCACGCTAAACCATTTTTGCTCTACTTTGCGCTGTTTTCAGGGCTGTCCAACTGGCGGCTCGCGGTGCCATTTATTGTGGTCCGCGAAAAGTTATTAGTCAAAATTAAAGTATCTTTTTTCCATGTCGAGCGAGAATATTGTACGCCGCACACACGCCCCCTGCCGGGGCAACCCCCATAATGTAAAATTAGGTAAAGTTTAAATTTAAGGATTTTTTTTCTTGTAAACTAAGAAATTCAAAATTCTGATATTGCGTATGGTTCCATCTCCCCCCCGTTTCAGAGCAGCCGGGCAAAGTGCCGACATCGACAATAGGGGGGGGGGGAATCGGATGTGGATCGCCCAAGTAATGAAAATATGGCTCCCAACCGTAATAAATGTTTTCGTTGTGGCCCTTAAGGCGGTGCAAGTTAGGACACTCCTGCTTTATAGACAAAGATAAAATTTTTACTTTCCCATATACGTACGTATATACGTAAACCAATGTCGAGATTTCAATGAAAATACACTTTTTGGGGGTCCCCTGATACCGAAAAAGTTTTTCTTTTTTCTAAACGTCCTTCCTCTGATATATGTGAACGACACCAGTGCCTAAACCATGCGTAGGACCCCTGTCCATTTGGCCTGAGTCGATGGTAAGCGATTTTGAAAATCGTTCATTAGTTTTTGAGGGTACTTTACATGAAATCTCTGCGACATTTTCAAAGTTTTCTCAAAAATGGCTCCAAATTTCTTCTTTAAATTTCTTTTAAGAATAGAGTGATACGCACCTATACAGGTGGCTTAGGTACGATTTTCATGGTTAACTCTGAATTTTCGTAAATTTCAAAAGTTTGAATTGTTTTGCGGTCTTTGTACAATTACAGAATTTAAGATAGAGATTTTTCCTTCAAATAAAATTTTTGTCCATAATTTCTTTCATGAAGGTCACATTTTTTAAAAGTTTAGAACTTTTCGCGCAATATTGCGTGCAATTTGTACAATTAAAAAAAATCAAAAACAAGATTTTCTCAAAAATGGCTCCAATTATTTTCTTTAAACTATTGGTTGGGATTGTGCTCAATGCACTCTACGAAATGACGTTCACGCCGTATTTCCCTATTATTTTGTTTCGTCAAAAAATAAAAAAATGTAAATTTTGTATCACGTCGTGTATTTACATTAGCGGCAATTTCTATACATTAAAGTATTTATGTGTACATGTGCTTTAAATAATGTCGGGTAAGTTTCTCGATAACTCAACCGCTTTCTGTTAAAATTAGTTCAAAATTCCATTTTTTTCAGAAACACTCAAACGCAATTCTCTCGAAAACAGCTCCAAATTTGTTTTTCAACGTTTCCGAACGTATAGTGCTAACTGCTCTGTTTAAGATGACATAGGCTATGAAATGACATGAAGTTTTTCGAAAACTTAATAGTTGTCTGCGAAAAGAGGTTCAAATTTCGCATTTACAGTAGTGTTTGTATGCTATTTTTATTAAAAACTGCCTCAAAATTTTCAGTGAAAATTGCCATTTAGGACGAAGTTTTACTATTCTTTAAAATTTTTAAAGTAATAATTGTATTCTACTATTAGGAAGCCGTAAAATTAAGAAAATATTTTAAAAAATGTAGTTTGGGCGGCGATAGATGGCAGCTGACAATAGTATGTGGCAAGTCCGAACAGCTAGCCGAGACCAGTGGAAATAGAAAAATAATACGGGAAAGTCTGTGCCATTCTGTTGCACCACTATTTTATATTTCAATGACTATTCTTGTACTTGTGAATAAAGTGGTAAATGCTTTGCCTATTTGATGGTTAGAAATACTCTGCAATTTTTAGGTGGAATACTTGGTGAAAATAGTAAACCACAGCACACGTTCGCACACCTGCCGTCGATGAAAATGCAAGAACTTCTAATCGTTCTAATAGTCGTTCAAAGTTCTCCCAAGACTTGTTGAAAATGACATTGTAGTAGAAACAGTACACTTCCGTTTTCTGTCTTGGATTTTAAAGTTTGAGGTGCCACGTGGCGCTATGAAGTGAGAAACTACGAATCCCATCGTCAGTCATCGCAGTCGGGACTCCTGATGTGCAATTTTGTTAAAGTTTTGTAAATATACACTGATAGAACTGTCAAGAGTATTTCAACATTTTTATTTCACACACATATAATGTGTGTATATAAGTATATAAGGTCATATCAAAAAAATAGAAGTCAGTGGCTTAGTGAAAAAAGTTATTTTTAGATGCAAGAACAGTATCGGTACCAGTAAAACGAGTATGGACAATTTTACGTTAAAATCATACAAATAGACACTTTTAAAATGGACGCAGAAATACCGCACTGCTTTGACTGATTTCTTTATTCATTCTTTGACTGCATTTATCATATTTGTAGAGAAATAAAACGGGTTTTCATGTTACTGAACTTCAACAAGAACTACGACGTTTGGAAGCACATGAACCATTTTCTCCTTTTCGTTTCGGCGTGTGCAACAGGGTCCATGTCGTCACACCCTCTGGCCTGCACCATGCGCTGCCCTAGCTCGCGCCGCTGGAGGAGGCACTCTCATTAATGCATTAATCAGTGTCAGAAATTCCAACTTTTTAGTTGCAAAATATGTAATCAAGTTCAATAGTCAACTGATTGCGCTTAGAAAACTCACAAATGATCAGTAAATATTTACTATAGTTGCAATTCTTCTGTTCGCTCTGATAAAATCAACTAGATTTTTGCCCCGCTTTGGGCGTGCCGTTGAGACAGTTTAATTTTCAGCTCCCTAATATAATTAACTGTGACAATTCGTCTTTTATTTAATATAAATATAATCCCATTTATATTTCTCCGTACGTTGCCTAATTATTGTCCCTATCATTTATTATTCAATTTAATGGAGTGGCTAGCTCTAATTTTTATCGAAGTTTTTGGGCGTTTGCATACGTGTATTGACATGATCTCAGGGTATTGTGTTGATAATTTAATTTTTTTAGGAAATATTCGTTATTTATTCCTTTAACTAATACTAATCAAAATCAAATGTCTTGTAATTTGTTATGAAATTATCAGCAACATGAAGTGTCGGCTGTAGAATTCATCTTTATTTCAATGTCCTTCTCTTTTTTTTTCTTTTTTTTTTTCTTTTTTTTTTTCTTTTTTTAATATTTGACAATATCTCCTTGTATTTTCTCTTATGTTACCTTCTTTGATGACTGCCTAAAATCTATTTGGAAAAATGATAATTCTAATTTTCCTTTTTCTACCTTAATTTTATACCTTATAATTAAACACGTCTTGACCTTGCCAAAGTGTTTATCAAAGCTTTTTCCAACTATCGTCTAATCTTTTTTTGCGAAGACATTTCAGCACCCTTGGCTTTTAGATTTATTTATTAAAAAAAAATAGTAATAACTGTATGTGACATATGGGGAAGAAGATA